>JAITYZ010002732.1:0-10838 GCA_027744595.1 Paronellides praefectus
AATCTTATTCTTATTGGGTTCTAATTATCCTTTAAATACCTTTATAATAATCATAATTGAATTATAATCAATATAACCATAAAAATGCGGTGTGATATAAAGGTAAATGAAAATAAATAAAATTATAAGGAGGTAAATGCTACAATAAATTAAGAAAAGTCGATATAGCTCATGTTAAAATATATGCACCAGAAAACTGCCAAGTACTGTAAAGTTGTAGTCTAGAGTTTGAAATTATTATAAAAAAATGAAAACCACATTTATAAATTGAATTTCCATAATTTCCATAATACAATGCTATCCACAGTAATACAAAGATGACAATCCAGTTGTATCAAAAGGGTTTGCTAGAATGATATTAGCATAACCAACCAAGTAAAAAAAGAAGCTCTCCGAGAGAGAGAAAAAACATGAATTTCATATGAGTAGACCGCCTGGCGAGGCCACCCTTCAGTCATCTTGGGAAAAGTACGAAAAAATGGTCGGCGACTCTTTGAGGTCAGTCAAAATCTGACTGTGATATAGCGTTTTTAGGTGGTTGGTAGGTCAACTTGGGTCGACTCCCGCACTCCAGGGGCTTCTTTGAGAATGCCAGGGTTCGGAATCTTGGTAAACTCTTACAAGAGTTTGTGTTTATAGTTGAACGTTTGGGGGTATTTGGGGAAGGAAATATACACCTATATGCATATATGCATTTCATATGGTAAACTAATCAATATGTATTATTATTATTACAGTCTTAGGCAAGCTATTCATATGATTCCAATATATTGCAGAGTTTACTATTTAACTTGTGTGCGTAACTCTTCTCGTATCGTAGGTCAAACTACAGCATTTAATCCTAATTTTTGTTGCTCACAATAAATTCTTATTGCAGTGATGGAAAATGGTGAAGGGGTTTATTTTCACTAAAACCCTTTTAGAAACGATTATCCGTTGGTTGTTTAAAAGAGCCTTAAATTTTGTCGTCGTTGTACTTTTTTTTCTGCGTCATGTAAATCTTTTGGTATTTGACAGGAAATGAAATCAGCATGTAAGCGTTTCAGGAGGAGACATAAAAATTATACAGACATAAAGGTGTAAAATGTTGGCGAAATTTTTTATGCCCTTCTAACCTGCATGAATGAGTTCATGAACATGTATGATAATTTTACAATATTATCTCCACAATTACAATTGACGGTGTTTTCAGGTGTGTACAAACACTCTGTGCTGATTAAATTCACGGAATATTATTTTAAAACCTAAAAGAAAAATTCGTTTGACATTTAATTTGGCATTATCTTGTGATATATCGGCACAGTCATCATTCATCATCTCATCATCATGATAAACAAATTAATTTTTTTGCAAGCAAAGGTAAAGTAGTAAACGACAAAAGATATTGTAAGGTTAGTATAATTCTTTTAATCCTTCGCGTTGGCATGTAGTGTAGATTGAAATTTTATTATCACCTGTGCTCTCTGTAGGAGTTCCATCTTATAACTTTTCGGTTGGGTCATCAAATTGGTTTTTGTGCACCTGCACACACACATATTGCTTTATTATTATCACTAAAATTATTTTCTTTAAAAAAAATAGTCATAACAGAATATAAGGGAACCCAACCCAAAATGATGCGTTCAGGATAAAAAATTGAAACAAACGATCATCATATCTTTATGTGGCATGGCATAGATAACACTTTAACGGAAAAAAATAACCTTTATGAATTCTTTACTGCAATGGTGTGTTGTGATTTGTGATGATGTATGTATTAATCACCATTAAGATTGCAATGCTTGCTAACGGTGGGGTGAGGTTTGAGCTTTCATTGGCAATTGATGGTGATGACGATGACGACGACGAGGATGATGATGATGGCTAATAGTAATAATAGGACTTTCAGTCAGTCGTAATATTGCAAAAACATTTTTATGACAAAGCAAAGGGAAAACTCTCATTATTGGGATTCCATTTTATGATTGTTATTGCCATTCGTATTATTATTATTATATCTCCCACTGTGCCATAATGAACTGAAGTAGTTTAACCGTAGCTTCATGAATTTGCTATTTATGACGTTGTGGTTATTTTATTTAGTCACGTTATAATCTCTACCCTTCTTTCCTCACGCAAGTCTACATAGATATATGTATATGTATGTATATATGTATACCCAAGTCAAAGAGCGAAAAAAATGTATTAAGAGAAACGAAACATTTCAAGAGACAGTAATAAAACAGAAATTTGATGTGTAAGTCAGAAAGAATGTCTACAAGTAAAAAAATATATACACAATTTCAACCTCGTGTTTCCCAGTTTCCCCTTCAATCTCAGCAACCAACTATGCATATTATATACCTCATCTCTCCTCCAGGTATGTACGCATACAAAAGTACATATTATATATTATAATATGCATTACACACAGAAGGTGTAAAGTGAGGTGGAAGTGGCAGACACTCTGACTCCAAAACAACGACGTACATACGTAATAAGAGAAAAATGGATGACGCCTCCGGGGCAAAATAATAAATGACTGAAATAAATTTTCACAGCTTTTGTAATTGTTGTTCTATTCACTTTTCTGAGACTTATCACGATGAGAAGTGGTTCCGTAAAAATGAAGGTAGGTTATGTTTAAAAACTACTCATGTCAACGTTGAGCATGCTTTCTAAAAACTACAATTTAATTCTCTATAATGCTGGCACAACAATTAAATTTCGTTATAAAAAATTTCACATATTTCGTCTTTCCAATGCTCAGTGTATCGCAACATTGGTAATTGGACTACTAAAAAATAATATGATTTGAAACAAGAATACTTAATTTATTATGAGAGATGCTATAATACTTTATATATACATATTATTGCATACTAACAATTATGAAATGTAAATTTTGTTTGTATAAGACCATGAACATCATTTAGAAATTAATCACTACCTAAATTACCATTGGCCTTCAAGCTAATTAAAGAAACGTCGCTGACTCCTCTAAGCAAGCTTACTTCATTCTCTGTCAGTATACTCATTATTATAATGAATGTTGGAGGTAACGCGTGTGCTTCTCCGTTCAAATAGGACTACGACACAGGATTCGGGGTCTTTTTCATACAAAAATCAAAAGTTATAAATTTTGAGTAACAAGAACGAGACACGACTCATTACATCATACAAAACGCATAACTAATCTATTTTTACATGTAAATACCCGATTTTTAAAATAAAAAAGTTTGTAACTCAATGCATGTATCTATATCACTATCACCCTTTTATATTTTTCCCAGAAGGGAATCTTGTGTTTTTTAAATTTCCTAAAATATTCGGGGATATTTTGTTGGTACGATATCAAATGTGACTATGATGAGGAGCCACATATTTGCTTTGCTTTGTTGATTTTTTTCTGTGTGAGACAAAAACTAACAATTAATTATTGTACGTAACCAAAGGTTGAAAACATTAAAATCTACCCTTCACTTGGATTTCGTTTCAAGAGAAATACAAGTCCTAATAATATCTACATAGTGTATCATATTCCCCCAGTCCCAAGTTTCATCGCCCTTGTGACTGAAAACGAAAAACATTTCCACAATAATCAAAATATGATGTGAATCGGTGGGACAACTGCAGTCTTTGAGACTGGAGCATGAAGGGCCCCTCTCCTATTTGTATTTCTATTGGCGAATGAAAATAGGATCAGCGTAGCTAATTAGCCTTGTGAACAGAAAAGGAGCCACCTTTCATGATTTCACTTTTGCTTTTCCTCTTTCCTATTCATATCACATCTTTTCTTTTTTTCGTTGGAAAACACTGCACTGAAATACATTATACAGGATACTAACATTAAAGCTAGTTCCTAAACTCTAACAAAAAATGATGATTTCCTCATTCATAACATAATGCATTCGAAACTAAATGAGGAACCATTTACCATGATTTTTTTTTCGCTCACGCATATAAAGTGAACGTGCGTATTATTTACAATGAACCATGTTTCAGCAGCGCATTACTAAAGGGAATTCCAACTCAGTCCGCAGTAGCGTCGGCAGCATTAGGAGCAGATGAACTTGACGGAGGAGACCGTGTGCGAGTTGATGAGAGAGAGAGAGAGAGGTGCCCTTATCTTCTCAAAAAACTGTTCTGAAAAAAATGTCCGGTAGAAAATTTAGCATGACGGACACGGTTCCGATTTCTCAATTTTTCCCTTTTTACCACGATCAACCCGGGTTTGATGGTTACAAAAACGTTAGTAGAGCTTGCAGATGTCGCGAGCCGTTTTTCTCATCATGACAATACAAAAGCCCAAGCAGAGTGTAACATACAAGAAAATGTGTAGGGATATAATACTACATTATTATTATACCATATTTAACTTGGCTATAATCATTTATATGAAATGTACATTAAAGCTGATAAAAAACTCCTTTTTGTAGTTTGCATTATGATGTAAAATCTACCTCACATATATATAAAAAAATATTATATCTATCTCGTAAAATGTAGAAACCAGTATATTACTACATAATTTTTTTGAATCATGTTTTTGGTACGTCGTGAGTTGCCGAACGAGCACACGTCGCCGCTGTATACACGATGAACCAGGGGTGTTGTTGTGCTTCCTTACTACAATAGTAATAATAATGATTGTCTGCAAAAGGAAATCTGAGCAAGTATTAAATACATTTAAGTGGTAAAATAGCTTTTCCCAAGACAGCCGTGACGAAATATTCAAAAATCGCCTTTTTCCATATATTATCGATCATTCGACAGTAAACCTGGTGAAGCACATACGCACATACATATATATACACACATGTAGACTTTGTCGCCGTCGTCGTTGTCGACGTTATGTGTTCAGTCAACAGAGATTTGGAAAGAGAGAGCTTTTCTTTTGTGTTTCATACAAAAAATTATCATAGCAATGAGTTGGGGTTGTAACAATGCATGCAGAATCAGAGATACTGATATGATGACGACGATGATAAGTTTGAGAATGAAAATGGTGAGTTTGGTATTGCAAATGAGAAATAAAACATAAAAAAGAGATCCTTTGTACCAACTAATAGTCAATTTTGTAGCCATTTCACAAACAACATAAATGCATAATGTGAAATTTATCAAAATCAGATTTGTTATTACATACGTATTTAATAAGGACAAAGTTCCCAATGACTAGCTATTTTTACTGGTAGATATTGGCGCTGGTATAAAAAACTTATAGTCTTTCGTTACCCCTACATGATAGATAGATATGAATTCTTTGGGATGATTTTGGTGTATTAAACTTTGTGAGTTGTTGATAGTGTCCAGAAAGAATCTTTAGATGTTTCCAATAAATAATCTGGCAATGATATCAATTACCTATATTTGATTTCACATAATATAATATAAGTTGTATAAAAAAATTACATGCACTTTTTTTATAAATAATGCTTCACACAATTTGTAATCTGTAAAGTTTATCATTCAAAAATTTTAAGCTATAGCGAGCACATTAATCACGTCATATTATAAATTGCAGCGCTGACAAAAACGTTTCATTAAATCCACACAATTTGTAATCTGTAAAGTTTATCATTCAAAAATTTTAAGCTATAGCGAGCACATTAATCACGTCATATTATAAATTGCAGCGCTGACAAAAACGTTTCAGTAAATCCTATTTTTAAATATGTGCTTAATAGGTGGGTGAACCTTATAAAAAACCATTATATAAACTTTGCTTTCCTGAAAAAATCTTCTTTAGGAGCCGTAAAAAATCCTGTTACAACAATGAAATTACGATACTCTAGTAAACCTTTCTTGTAAATCTTCTATGCTCTGGGGTGCTACGGCCAAGTCAACATCCCTTTTTTTATATATTCTTGCCATCCAAAGCCAAAAGCTGCCTTTTTATATTCTTAATCTAGTTTCTTCCAAGTGCGACATTCTATATTGTTAATTTAACTCGCTCGTATTTATTACTGCTTTTCTTGAGTTGATACCGACATTAAAAATGAGCATTTTTACGGGGTTATATCAAGAAAAGTTGTATGGTTTTGTAAATATTGCATCTTGTCATAGATTTATTACGGATTATGTACGTCGTCAGTACATGTCGACCATTTTTTTTTGTGGTTACATTTCTTATGTATTTTTAAACGTATCAAAATGATTATATTAAAAAGTGTATTATGAATAGGTATCCGTAAATGGCAATATATTTTATGGTTATAATATGGTATACATATAATAATATCCTCTCTTTTTTTAATTTTTTTGCAAGAGATTTCCACTTTAAAACCGTAAAGCTTGTTAAGAAAAGAGGGAGAATAATAATGGTGAAACGACTCGGTTATAAACATTTGAAAAGATTTTTGTAAATTTATAAATCCAGCGTGCACCTACGTATAAAAATGTGTAATATCCTGCATTATACATACTACATCATCTACGCAATTACAAAAGGCACAACATTTATGAAACGCGCGTGAAAGGTCTATAACTTATATGACATGGTAGTTAAAATTATTATTCATATATATTTTCAACAACTGGACAGATTCGTAGTTTAGTATTTAAAAAAATGTATAATAATAATAAGTAGTTGATTACCAACAAAGAGCAAAGAGAGGAAAAGGGAGGGAGAGTCATCATGAGCTTGTGAGCAAAGTAAAGGTAGAAGTTCAAGGTGTAGAGTTGTAAGGATTTGTGATTTTTTACACATGGCCAATTGAATTTATCCACGCTTGTATATGTCAATGTTCACTGTTTTGCATCTGCTGTTGCTGAGCTGCTCGTTTTTCTGTTAACAAAGTAGCACTAATCGTAGCAAAGTACGTTACATGACGATGATACGATGATGCCATGCTCCCTTTGTAGCCATCATAATCATCAAACAAAAATGGCAGCAGAAAGATTCACATAATAATACTCAACAACAGAATATTATGCTAGATTTTCGTATATAGTAGTATCCCAAGTGGTTATATAATAATAATAAGGTGGAAGGGAGATCTCTTCTCAATTTTGCTGCTGCTGCTCCCAGTTCCGAGTTGTGTAGATTTTGTGTAGTATGTAGAGTGTAGAGAGAGAGAGACTAATTTGGTGTAGAAAATTTTGCGTAAACGCGTTATATTTGGTCGAGACATGGTTTCTCATTTGCTTCTGTTCACGGAGGAATTAGTCACTGCTGTGAAGTAAGAGGGTTCTTAGCAGTGCGTACCTTAATGCTTCATTATCAAATTTTGCTACGAAGATTAGCGACTAGTTTTTTTTCACAACAGGCAAAAAAAAGTAATATTTCCCTGTACTACAACAACATAGAATATAGTATGTAATATATCTACCTATTTTACCATTTTTTTATGTTGCCAACTTTGTCATGTCCTGTCCATCATATCATAAACACATCATTTCACTTTTTCGTGCATCAAATGGGACTAATCATTTGGGTACGGGTTGTAATCATCTTTGTACTGTGTTGATAACAAGATGATTTGTTCCTCTGGAGGAAATGCCTATTACATTGTTTACGCAATGACAAGATCTGTGTGTTGCTGTATTCAATAATACATTTATGCTGAAAGGTGCTTCTTCTTCTTCATTTAATACGCTTTAGTCATTATCATTTTTTTATTTGTGTGAAAAGTTTTACTAGAATCAAGTGTGGATAAAGTAATTAGTGTCGATAAATTATTATTCCCTTGATAAATTAATTATCTCATATTCCCCCCAAACCCCTTTTCACAAGGTATACACACACAAAGAAAATTAAATTTTCACCGGAAAACATGGCAAAACCACAACATATTGTTTAGCATACAAATCCAATTTATTTGTATTTATTACTTGAGCCAAAGCAAATCAGTCAAAACAACTCAACTCAAAAGTGCATGAAAAATAAGTTTAAAGTCACACTTTTTCTTGGCATCCTATCCCGCGTTCTCTCTGACTGATCCGCTCAAAGTCATTTAGCTTGGCTCTAATCTGTGAGTAAATCAAAGCAGAGAAAGACCACATCGGGTGAGGTGGTCAAAGTGATGACAGAACTAGGCTGTAAATCTTGCGATGGACTTTTGTTACAACTTTTTCCTTATGCATGTGCCGCGTTCTATTGCCATAAGATCTAAATGACATGCTTCCATCTTCGATTACAACAATAACGCTCCTGCATATTATCCAATGACCAATGTCCAACAAATGGAGTTTGATGAGACATCCGCACAAAGTTTACCATATCCTCTTCATTGAGTGTCAAAAATATGCTGCTGCTTTACTACTTTTCTTGATTCTTGTCAATTGATTCTTGTCACGTGAGTACCAAGTAGTCATTTTTTAAAAAGCCTTTGTAAATTCCCTTACCGCACACGATTTCTTTACTTTTGCTGGCCACTGTCCAGTTTTTCAGACAACATACAACACAATAAAAATAAAAGGACAATATATTGTACACCACCGCCACTATTACTGTTCGGCATTGTCATTATTTTGCTGCTACTATTATATTTGTATACAAGAAAACAGAGGGGACTTGATTTGTAACATGATCTAAATCGTTACATTACATAAAAGTTCCCTAAAGGCAATAGAAAAAAAAATTGCTAGGAAAAACTTGTTGTGTTATTATTATGATGACAATGATATAGGATGAAATTGATGCAAATGGTTACAATTAAATGACAATATTGTACATTATTAGATGCAAAGAAGGAGAAATGGCTATCATTGTTTGCATCGAATATTATCATAAATTTGGAAAAAGCATGAAAAGTTGTTGTAGTACAAGTTTTACATGCATTTTTATTACGTAGCGTATATACATTCGTATTTCGTATACATATTATTATTATAAGATGTTATTTCATAGAAAGAATGTTTCAAAGCATTCCTTCCTTTTTTCAATTGGAAGGTGTTCATCTCTAATAATGTACATTAATTCTTCCACTACTGTATTGTTTGCCGTACTTGTGCACATTTACATGTGTACCTCTTTTTTGTGTCTAGTATTTTTTCTATATATATTTGTATGTATGTGTAATAATAGCTACTACTACTATTCTTCCTTTGACTTTTCGGAAGTTTTATGCAATATAATGTGTGGTGTGAGAGAGTAATAATTAAGGTGATATTGTACAAGGAACACCCTGAGGTCAAAAGGCACCGCAAGTGTCAACAATTACAGCCCCAAACCAAGAGTCTCAATGATGTCGGCTCTTTTTAGATAGCTTGGAGGTCTCTCTCTCTCTCTCTTCTTCACTAAATTCTCCCATCCTCAATATCATTATATTATGCTTTACAGCTACTACTACTGCAGCCTCCACAGTCCACACACCATCTCTTCACTACTAACCCATTGTACTTTGCTGTGCATTGTAGGCAATTCTTTTAAATATTAGGCAGGAGGCTTTTTTCTTCTTTTCTCAATGAAATGAGAATAATAGGTGACATTATGGTTACATACATTTCTTTTGACTGCTCCAACAGCAAACCCATATTTATGGCGATGACTTTTTGACTTTTGGGATATTTTCCCTTCATAATTCAACGCGTCTCTTCTCTGTGTGTATACCTATATATATTTGTGAGTGAATCCATAAATAGGGATTTTTAAAGATGAAATTTTGATATTTTAGATATTTTTCATGAAAAAAATGCTAATATTGAATATCGTATATTTTTGTTGATTTTGTTACTTGTTGATGAAAGAATGGCATTACATGTAAAATAGGTGTATACTAATGTAGCACATGTTTAACTCATCATAAATGTTGTATTTATGTAGGTAAAAATGTGCACATGTTAATAGAGTGTAATTTCCTTTTAAAAAGTCAAATGTGATGTATGAAATGGAGTGGAGGAAAACCTTTGAGGAAGGAGCATGATATGATGTTTGTAGATGTATTTTTATATGGACGGTAAACTGGCTGAGAGAGTGAGCAGGCCAATGTGTGGCCAATAACTATTTGTAATGAATGTGAATGCTCAATTGAAGATCAAAGGGGACCACCGGTATTGCATTGAAACCGATATGTTAAACAACCCGAAGGATTTTGAATGAGTGAAGTATTTTCAATAGGTTTTAATGCATAATGGTAACATTGAGCTGTAACAATGCATCAGCTCCCCGTCTACATACATCTCTCTCTTTCCACAAAGCATGCATGAATTCACAAGGAAGAGGGACTTTACAAAACATTTGTGTAATGTACATAATATTCATAAAGTGAATTGTGAATTATGCAGAGATAGATACACAATCACAGAGAGAGAGAGAGAAGTATTTTCATTGTGAGTGATACTAAATGTTATGTTTTGTGTGTGTACCGCATCAATGCACGAAGACCATACCAGGAAGACTTTATTCACTGCTTCAACTCACATTGCCAAAAGATGTAAAATAGCTTTCCCCACGTCGTTTTTGGTGGTGGGTCCTCTTTATGCTCTTTTTTTGTGTTGAAACATGATATGATAGTGCTATTCTTTACCTTTATTATTTGACGTGTTGTATACATGTGTTTCTGACAATTATGTCCATTTTGTAAATGCAATCGTCAGTTTATTGAGTCCTGCCAAGTGACATGACGTTGACACCGCCTTAGATGAATAGATAATACTTTTGACTTGATTTGATGTTTCTCCGACATCAAAAATTACATCATGTCGTGCCAAACGTTTATTATAATAGTAATCATCATCATTATAAAATGATGCATTTAGTTGATGGCAAGGTGTATAGATGATTTTTTTTCTTTGAGGAAATGAATATTCGATTTTGTTATGAATGCACATCAATGCAATAATACAAATGTACATAGGTACATACCTACGTGAGCCTCTGCTTCTAATTTATAACTAAATATAATTTCAATTTT
>JAITYZ010002733.1:0-11434 GCA_027744595.1 Paronellides praefectus
AGAATATTTCATCATATCACTAGATCAAATATTAAATCATTGAAGAAACCGTGTAACTACACCAGTATTGATATAAAAATGGAGAGCTTTGTTCAGTACGACCCCAACTGTGAATTCCCGATACAAAATTTGCCATACGGGATATTCTCAACAAAAGATAACGTAATACAATAAAATATTATACATTTGGGCATATTTGTCAGCATTCTCAATATAACACGGCACTAATGACTTTGCAGCCAAAGCCAAGACCTGGCGTAGCGATTGGGGAGGATGTTTTGGATCTGCAGGCAATCAAGAATCTCTTTGTAGGGCCTCTCATGTCCAAAAACAACCACGTTTTTGAAGATGTAAGCGTATGCGGTATTATTTTTCATTAGAGGTGCATTCTGTGCAAATGCTATGCAGAAAATGATTAATTACTGTCCAATTATTCAAATTGTGTATTGTGAAACTGATAATGAATTGAACATATAAACAGGATACTTTGAACGGATTTATGGGAGTTGGCAAAGACTGCTGGAAGGAATGCCGTGCGACCTTACAACGTCTTTTGTCTGCTTCGGAATCAGTGTTGAGAGATTCTCCTTTGCGAAAAACGTAATATTGAATAGGGAATCTATACAGACGCTGAAATCGCTTACATTGTGAGGTATATACATATGTATGCTTCCAAGTTGATCATATCCTATATGATTTTATTGCAGGGCATTGATCCAACAGTCCGAGGTGACCATGCATTTGCCTGCAAAAATTGGCGACTACACTGATTTCTACTCATCGATCGATCATGCCACCAATGTGGGGACGATGTTTCGTGGGAAAGATAATGCTTTAATGCCAAATTGGTAAGAAGTGTTTTTGTTATTAGTCAACAGCTAATAACTAGTTAAAAGGAAAATGTAGCCGAATATAAATTTGCATTTAGCGATACACTATTTCACCAAGAGCAATTAATTTATCGTAACATTTTCAGGCTAACATACAAAATAGAAACAACATAAGCCTATAAAAATACAACCCGCGCCAAAAAATCATTATTTATCTATTTTATATTACGAGAATAATGTGTAGAGAGAAAGGTTTTGTGTTACATGTAATAAAAGCAACGGTGGTTACATACCAGATGCCTGACCACAGGTAGAAAAACTAATTATGACGCACTGAGTGAACAAATAGAAATGTACGAAATCCCTTATTTTTGTGGAAGACAACAACAAAATTAAATTAGCTGTAAATCCTCAGTTAAATATATATAGCATGTTTAAAAGATACCTAAAATGTTTTTATACAAACCAACTGAAGTATCCACGTACATTAAGTACATAACATAAGCATTGCATAACATGTAGGTGTACACATACTTGACATACTTTCATGTATGTATGTATTATACCAAGTTTCGTGTTTCACTTTAATGGTCATTTACTTAGGAAATGCTCTTGAGAAAACCAGGGAAGGAGGAGAAGCAAATTTAATGTTTATATGGTGTGCTTAGTATTTACTAGTAACTGAAAAGAGTCAAAGTACTTGTGTGTAGATGTAACATCATCGCATCTTCTAAGAATAAGTTTCCACCAAAATGCTTAGAGACAATCATTCGACTATTTTGCAGGAAATATCTCCGTTGACCGTCTCCATCCGGCGTAAGTTCGTTTATAAATACATATGCATACATACATACATGTGCCATATATACATACATTCTTACACATAAATAGCAAAAATATCAAAATACACTCTCTGGTCACAAAATTCTATTTAAACTTTTTTCGACATGCAAGTTTATTATGGTTTATACTAAAATGCATAAGGTATACTTATTTTGCTAATGCCTTCTGTATATCAGTTTCCCCCTACACGTTTCAAAGTTTCAACAAACATATTTATGTATGCTTATATTTTTTGCATTGGGTTTTACTTGCCTGTTGATATTTTCACACAACTTACCTAGTAAAATTATCTTTTTAATCGCTCAACAATTTTAATTTTCAAATTAGAGTTTCTTGGAACATAAATAAAACCTCTCTAAATACCGGTCTTTTCGTACTAAACAAAGATAAGTAGTAAAGTTTCAGCAAATTAAATTTTGTGGTTGTAGCCTTGATGCTTTCTTTTGCAACTGCACTAAAATAGGATTAATCCTTCCTTCCATTTCGCCGAGAAAGCTTTTTAATGTACATGATTAATAATTTAATCTCCTCTTTAATTATTAAAGCGGGGATGAGTAATGAGGAGACAATCGTAAGCGAGTCTAACTTTCGTAATATGTACTGGACCATGAAGCAGCAACTGGCTCATCATACCATTACTGGATGCAATGTAAACCCCGGAGATATGCTTGCTTCAGGGACAATATCTGGACCGGTAAGTTGAGTAAATAATATATATCGTCCATCATAAAAGCATGATGAATGCCTCTACGTACCTGAGTTAGTCACACTGTACCACCGTCTCATTCTCTCTTTTCTATGCTCCTTTGATCGATATTTTTAGAATTTTTCTTTTCCACATCAAAACTTTTTGCTTCATGAAAAAAACAAAGTTTTTGCGTCTTTTTTTAAGCAAATGAATGTAGGTGGTAAACACAACAAAATTTGAGTTTATGGCATAACGTCAAAGGAAAAAGTGAATTGAATTATAATGTAATCTTCTGAGCAATCCTTGATTACGCTCAAGATTGAATTTTATTCTATAAATACATACCTTACAATGTAAGGCTTACATACCTGGCTGGAGTAACCTAAAAGATATTCTGTTGTATCAAAAATTGCCATTCACTTAAGCGTTTTTGTTGAGTCACGACATTATTACTGAAGGTATTTGAGTATGATGGAGCAAATTTACGTTGTAAGTGTGAAGCATCTCCAGACGTACACAGCCCAATTGCGCTATGAAAAGACGTGCTAAAGTCATTAGCATAAATTTTCTCTCCTTTTTCGCAGCAGCAGAGATTCAATGAAAATTGAGTGAAGCATACACGAGCGTCAACAGGATTTCCAGGAATGAAATGTGAAATGATGTTTTCAATTTAGGCAACTTTCATCATTCAACAAACTTGTATGTTAGATTCCCGTGAATCCGCACACTCTTACCTATATATCTACCTAATATGTTGCAGTAATATTCGTAACCGAGTCACATACCTGTACACATCCTGTTTAGTTCACAGTTCACATCGTCATCACTATATTCAGGGTACGAAAATCTCATTGATGTTTCCCCACTCTGCCACTTCAATTAGCAGTGTTTACAAATAAGTTTCTTTTGCGTTGTATGTAGCAGCGCAGCGTGCTGAATTTGGTACCTTTTGTTTCAAATGGGATTGTAGTTTACATGCAAACACGTATTTTATTATGCTGAAATACCTACGTATTTATTTGATCTTTCAAAACAACACGTCAGAGGTTTGAAAGAAAGATAAAAAAAATTGTATAACAAGTAGTATGAATGAAAAAAAGCGCGTGTTTTTTAATACTCACTGAAATATAAAACATGAGTTTTCACATCTTTTCTAGTATCTCTCTCTCGAGTACAAGACAAAATATTATGCAGATTGGACATGTTAAAGTTTACATTCACATGCTTCTATACTATTATTATGACTCAACTTTATATCTAGACACCTGAATCGTACGGGTCGATGCTGGAACTCAGTTGGAGAGGAACTAATCCCATCCAGATGAAAGATGGGAGCACACGTAATTTCCTTAAAGACGGAGATGAGGTTATTATCCGAGGTACGTTTCCCCGAATATACATTTCCTCATGCATACCTATGTGCATGTTTATTTTTCTTTATGATACATACACACACGCCTCTTATTTCCATTATTTTCCGAATTTCTGGTTCCGCCTAAAAGTTTGCAACTTTAACATCAAAATGGATATTTTATAAAGCAAATAATGTAGTAGTAGTAGTATGTTGGGTAGTATGAAACTACCACGAAAGCAAGTCCAACAGCGAGAAAACAACTCTTTTTCTCGCCGTAAGCAGAAAGTAAGGAAGACTTGCGGAGAAAATTATGCTTTGCAATTTTACTTTTCTTTCTACACAAAATAAGATGAGCGCAGCAGTTGGCAGTTTCTCGGAGAAGTCTATAGGAGAAAGCGCTAAAACAAGTTACTTATTACGGTTGTTGTGTTGTGTGACGACGATTTTTATACATACCTATTAGCTGATCCCAAATTCTTTGGAAGATTATATGACCGAGTGAAACTAGAAGCGCAGCAGTTGGCAGTTTCTCGGAGAAGTCTATAGGAGAAAGCACTAAACCAAGTTACTTATTATTACGGTTGTTGTGTTGTGGGACGACGATTTTTATACCTATTAATAGCTGATCCCAAATTCTTTGGAAGATTATATGACCGAGTGAAACTAGAAATATTCATGATATGATACAAGCTTAATACATACGTATATACAGCTGGCTCTCTCTATATACCCAGCGCTTTTGCTTTTTATTTTATCAAAAATGGATTTTCATGCTTTTATTTCTGTTTCAGGATTAGCTGAAGGGGACGGATATAAAGTTGGATTTGGAAAATGTTCCGGAGTAGTCCTTCCGGCTTTGCCATTTTCTTAATAACGTTACATGAACATACTCTCATCTTTCATTTTGAAAAAGTATCAAAATGACGCAATGTGGGATATGAAAAATACCAATGAACTTAAAGGGATAAACTTTATACTTCCGTTTTATTGTCCGAACCATAAAATTGGTACTAATGTAAGACAATTGTGTAATACGTTCAACGACCGGAACTCTGCTTCAAAACATCAAATGTACTGTACGACAAACTGAAAAGGACAAAGCATATGTTGGACTTACCTTCGATTTAAAGTTTAAATAGACTTCTCAGAAATTAAAAAAATGTAATGTTATAATGGATTTCAATGGTGGAATTATTTAACTTACACGAGTTACTTTGTAATACTCAAATTAACAGATTAACAAATATATATTTACGTTTAAGATTTTTAAAAACTTTATTGACCGATGTACACATACTTTATACAAACCGACAGAATCATAATTTATGATTATGATACAAATATGACTACCTACATATATTATATAGTTAAACTTACGTAATATTTGCTGTATAAATATTGTTTTGAATCTACTATCCAAATAAATAAAAGTTTTAAGGCAATGCGAAATGCGAATTCAAAAGCCATTTTTACTGCATCTACAGTGTAGATTCTACACATTTATACCTAAGTTGTAAGTGATGTCTACTCTCTGCACATAACTTGTTTAATATATATATCCTACATCCTATTAACGATACTTATTCTGTTTTATTTACGTTTGTAAATTTGAATGCTGGTTAAATTTAAGTTTATGTCCAGTTAATATATATATATATATTTCCATATCTTTGCAGTTTAACTGCAAGTTTCTTATTGGTGAGCAATCTACACATTTATACCTAAGTTGTAAGTGATGTTTACTCTCTGCACATAATTTGTTTGATATATACATATATCCTACATCCTATTAACGATACTTTATTTTTATTTATTTTACTTTATTATCCTATACTGTTTTATTTACGTTTGTAAATTTGAATGCTGGTTAAATTCAAGTTTATGTCCAGTTAATATATATATATATATTTCCATATCTTTGCAGTTTAACTGCAAGTTTCTTATTGGTGAGCACAATATATTTTCTTAATAACCTTACCCTTTTACTTATGATACTGCACCTTCATAGAAAGCCATCATTTTTGTGAATCATACACTGTGCATATCACAATAATTTCTTATGTAACTCTTCATGATACAAAACCAAAGAAAAATGGACATCACAAAATAAGCATAAATATAAACATACCTATATACCTCCATACTGTTTTTATAAAGAGAACTGAAATGATTGTCAAACTTTAATTTGGATTTTTCCACGCATTCCATTTTTTACTGCATCGTTTTTATCACTTTTACTTTTGTTCCACCCACGAATCTGTTTTATTTCATTTCGGTCTACCTGGTTGTTGTTGATGCGTCATGTGAAGAGCCTTGAACAAGTTGACTCTGTTATGTCCCAGATTACTACTACTTTTATTATAACGATGTTGTTGTTCTAGCCCTCCACCCACTTCCCCACCACTTCGTGAAGATCCGTAAAGATTGGCAAAGCTAACAGCATGACCTAAGCTTCTATCTGCCAACGGAATAGTAGGAGCACCTGCTCCTGGCCTACCCCAAAGGCTATCCCAGGTTTGGAAATGCCTTTCTGTTGCCACTCGCTCACTTTCTTGTTGCTTTCTCGAAAGCCACGCTTTCTCTTTTAGCTGGGATGAATACGACTCAGCGACTTCATCAGGTTGAATTGGACGAAAAGACTCGTTCCGTGGGGAGCTTATAAAAAAGAATATGAACGAGAAATTTCATTACGTACACATCTCAGAGAAGCATAACTTCATAAATGACAGAATGCGAGTTCTGTAGAGTTGGCAGTTTTCTGTTTATATGAAGCATACATAAAATAAGCACAGGAAATTAAATAACTTGGGGGAAAACAAAAGGAAAGAATGTTGTGTTATTACTCTTTGTGTTAAAGTAAAATATTCCAGCTTCAATAAAATATGAAAATAGCTTTTCATGTCAAAGAAAAACAATTCAAAATCTCAAATTATTTTATTTTATTTTATATGTTCAACTTACTGATTATAAGGTCGTGTCACATCAGTCGAGCTGAGTCCATTCAACTTGGGCAAACTGTTGAATTTCCGCATCAAAGGTGCAAGCTCTGTCCCATTTTTATTATTACTTCCAGAATTTCCAGAATAGGTGAAGGGGTGATGATAGTGGTGATGATGATGATTTTGATACTGGGAGTCTGACGCAGGCCAGGGATGCGTTTTACTACTTCCATCAAAATTGTCCCCATTTTCAATAAATCCCTTCCTTGTTATTTCCTTTATTGCTCCACTTCCCAGGCGACTCCTCCATTTTCTTTTCTCTTCCAACTGCTTGTCAAGATCCCGTTTGTACTCCAACACTTTGTCCCGGTCCATTAGATACCTGATTGTCTGGTCAAAACCTCGTGTATCTTTTTGATGGTAACGAATTTCAGGATCACCTCTCAACACGGTTAATAGCTTACCCGAAGGTGATCGTCGAGGAGAGCCGGATCCACCCATTTGTGAGATGGAAATGATGTTACCCAATATAGAAGGCGGTGGTTGTAGCTTTCCAAAATTCTAAGAAATTAAATGCAGCGAAAACAAAAAGATCAGACAAGGTAATGGGATAAAAAAGTACATGGGGAATAAGATTTGCCCATTGGGTATCCGAAAAAATGTTTTCTGGAGGAGGAAATGATAAGGAGAAGGTAAAAGGGAAATCGAAAAAACAGCAATATTTATGTACACAAATGGGAAACATTCTTGAGCGCATACAAAAGAAAGGACTGATCTGAACAGACTCAAATGGAAATGTTGCTTTGTATTGGTTCCAGTGAGTTCAGAATAATCTACCTTTTCCGAGAAAATTTCTCTAAAGACATGCTATTTACATAACCCAATAATAGAACGATACAGAATCGATTTGAAAAAACAATATATTATAGATACACACGTAGATAGATTAAATTGAATCGCTGTTTGTATTTTCCTTTGTTGACTTACATCACAAGAAATAGAACTACGCATTCGACTGGATAGGTTTGGAAACAAAGGTTGTTGATTTACTCCGGTCGTAGTAGCAGTTGTTGGTCCGTTTACAGAAGTAGGGTTAGATGCTGTTTCTGTTTGCTGTGTTGCCGCCACAATAGGAGATACAGGAACCGTAGGGGTTGGAGGAGTTATTGTGTAAGGAGCTGGTCCCGGAATCATTTGCGGGATTTCGAGATTTGGAGTAGTCTGTCGGTTGTGTTGAGATGCATGACTTTCATCAGACGGTTGATGATGCTGGTGTTGTTGATCTGTCCTGACTCGTCTCTGCTGACTTTCCACTTCCTTTTGGCGTTTATCCTTTTGCTATACACCGGAAAGCAAATATGAAATTCAACGTACAAAATTAATTATTATCTCTGGCATTTTCGTTTACAGGCAGAAGAATAATTTTATGCTCAATGCAACCGTTAACTTTCCAAACTTGCATCGTTAAAATTGAATAAAAACATAAACTAGCTAAAATTAATGAACGTAGAACTACTAACTACACACATATGAGATATTATGGAAGTTTCACAACAATTTTACCTCGAGCAAAAGTTTGTCTTGAAGTTTACTTTGCCACATAAGCATTCCAAAAGTTTGGGGATTAGCCAGAGAACCTCGTGCAGGAACATTATTGCTGCTGTTGTTATTCATGGAATTTCGGGAACCTCCACTCGCTCGCTTCTGCATTTTCAACTAAGCTTAAAGAAAGACCGTAGTAATATTGATAATTATATCACCAATTTTTTCAGATCAAACTGAAAAAAAATATGTAGCACCGTTTAAAAAAAAATTCAGTTCATGTTCCAGATTCTGAAACATGGGTCTTAACACCACGACAAAATGTGACAAAAGTTGGTTTAAACACACACGTCATTTTGTACTTTGAACGAACACGTTTAGATCTGTTTTTCTGATTTTACGTAGAGCAAACACCTTAATTGAAATCGTCACACAAGCAACCTATATCCAAGTCCAAGTTCCGTTAACATACACGGAAACCGGAAGTACGCACAAATGAAGCAAGAAACGGGAAAAATCAGTTAAATTAAGGAAACATGAAGCTGAACATTTTGCCGTATGGCAGTTTATTTGAACTGTATAAGCACCAACATACATCAGTTTTTTATTCAGTGGGTTTACACTGCACACCCATCATAAGAGTAAAAAATCACATTTGCCCGTTCCACGAGAAGTCAAATCTAATTTACATAAATATTCTATAGCACCAATGCGAGATCAGCAAGGATAATAATAAAAGGTAGAGCTTTTTGATCGCGACTTTTTCACACGAGTTGTATTTGGTAAAAAAGGAAACACAAAATGATGTGCTTTGCTAGGGATTGAGTTGACGAATGATGGGCGATTCAATTTAAGCCTCTGTTGACCAAACCAGAATATATATATTTTTTGTATCATCATCAAACTCCTCTACTGCTGGACGATGGACGATTTGTGATGATATGCATCGCCACATCAAGCAGCAGTGGCGTCAGTATGATGGCCTGGTTTTTATAGACTTCATGTCATCTTGCTATGGTCATCATTCGTCTGTGCCAACCTACTAAATAAAAAACGAATATGTATGCCTTTCACTTTCTCTCCCATAAAACATACCACCATGTCACAAAACGAATTCGACATTCGTTCCTTGCTTTTCGTTGATAGGTGCAAACTAAAACATGTGTACAAATAACCAAATAGTTAATGTTAACAGTAATATAAGATTTTATATTGGCTTACCACCGCTACACACATGTGGCACACTGCTTACATATTTACACGCTGTTTCGATTGAACTGGACTCACATTGTATCGGAAATGTTACATTTCAGGAAGTGGAGAGGAGGAAAAAGGAAGAGTTTACACACATGCAATATGCAATGCAACGACGTATAGAAATGTCTGTTTTTGTTGATAGTCTTCCTTTTTTTACGAAAGTGTACAGTGATAGTAATGATCATCATCATCGTCATCATCACCCCCATCATTACTTTTCCATGCCTTCACATTTACTACCATTCCTTCCATATATTGCAACATAATAAAGCTTTTGTACAACAACTGAAAATTTGTATGTATTGAACTTTATTTGATCAATAACTAAACACACAATAACTTGACACATCCGTCCGACCGAATTTCCTCTAGAAAAAAGGCATGAAAAAGGGGAAAATAAGGTGGGTTGACTGATATAGTAAAAAAAATTATACTTTACTTGTGTGTGTCGACGTGGTGGTAAGTGCACGTGTATATATGTACATAAGGTGTACTTATCACATTATGAATGTATGTCAAGTGATGTGAAGTACAAGGTGCCACATGAATAAATTACATCAGGAAAAAATGTATACTTTTTAATGTTTAAGAAATAACGCAAAAAAATGGTCATCACACAGGTAATATTGTGTACAGGCATGTCTACTACTTCTTAACATGTCCACCACCCTCCCAGTACACAAACATCTTAAGCTTAACGATCTCGGTCGGTGGTAGGTGGGTAGGTGGTGGTGTGTGGGATGGATAGATGATGGACTTTTGTTTTGGTAGTTTTTTAGCACGCTTAATGTATCCTTTTCCCGTTTGTGTAGGTATCCGTGTTTCGTCTCTATTTTCTTTCGAGTATTTGCATTATGAATGTAGTGTTTGTGCTTATAGGTATCTACCTTCGCAACAGAAAATGTTTCGGTTTTAAGATGTTAGTTTGGTGGTAGTGCCAAAAGCAAGAAAGGAGAAAATAAGTTTTTTTTCTTTTTTGTACGACAACCGGACATGAAACATTCTAGTTTGCTAGTCAAAGTCCAGCCAGGCTTTTGTCTTGCCTCTTATTCTCTCCTTCACTTTTTCCCTTCGTCTCGTTTCTCCAGTTTGACATGAAGAGAGAAAGGGGAAGAACAAAAACGTGAAAAAAAGAAAAGGGGAAAAACAAAACGCTGGCTAGGAACACATTAAATACCAGCATTATAAATGACTTTTCTTTGAAACAACTTTGCTTGTAAATCATAGGTTTACTACGCGTTTGCTTACTTTTTTTCTGTATCTATTTGTTTAGCATGTAATCTTGAATATTATTATAGTTTTGGTTCATAACAAGATAACAAGATTTATGATGTGTTTACGTACCCGACCAAAATAATATTTTTATCCAAACCAGAAAACCAGCAGAATTACGGACATATTTTAACTTTAGCGTGTTAGAATGCATTTTTCGTTGCCAAAATAACAGTCATAAAAATGTTTGGTTTGCGTTTGTCTGCTCATAAATACATGTACAATCTAATATAAAATGTTATTTTTTTAGTTGAATGATAAAAGTATCATTCTTCGTCATAGGTATGTAGGTATGTATTTTTCAGGTACCCTTGTGGGTGTTGTTGTGGTAGAAAATCGATACAATAATTATCAAACAAGACAATCCTTGAAAGTTGAAAGGTTAGCTTTGATGTAATTCTCTATCATAACAAACAAGGAAAAATGGGTTATCAAAATATGTTTCACTTTTTTTAAAAAGAAAAAGTTGGCAATTCCTTTAGAGCTAGAGTCAAGTGGAAAGTACTTCCTGTACAAATTCCCGAGTGGGAAGAAAATAGTTTTCAACCTAGTTTACGTACTTGCTCCCCATTTGTATCGAACAATTTGGAAAGTTTGGACCGTATTACATACTTAGCGAACAGGTTACTACATGTGTGCTACTATGTATTATTTCTTGTATTGGAATTTCTTCATGGTTGTTGTTTGTATCACCCTCGGATTGGATTGA
>JAITYZ010002734.1:0-15405 GCA_027744595.1 Paronellides praefectus
CAATCAAGCTCATCTTCAACAAATTCAAATAAACTGGTTTGTGCACAATATTTTATATTGATTTAATAATGAATCATTATTAATGATTAATATATAATTGTATATTTACTTTTGAATGAATTTCATTAAATATATCTCAAAGTTGATCGTAATAATTTATTTTTTCATCTCATCCTTATTCATAAATTTTCGTTTCAAATCTTTCATCTTCTTTTGTCGGCTCGATTTGGTTGTAGAGTTTCCCTTGGGCTTCCTCGTTGTTCGAGGACGATCTCGATCATACTCGCATATAAATGGCAGTGGTTGAGCGCACATTACTGGTCCTATATTTCTCGTGCTTAGACTAATAGCTGGGCACATCTCTTTCATTCCACCTCCCCTGTAAAGCGAGGAAAAGCCAATTAAACCAATTATATTCCTAAAAACCACCAATTTACCATTTATTTAATAAATTTTCCTTTCACCGACAACAAAATTTTGTTGACGGTTCAGTTATTTTGGAACCAACTTTTTGCATAAATATTCTTTTTAAATGAACCTGTTTACTTTCGAACGCCTTCTTTACTTTTCTTGCATTTGAAAAGTCAAACACAGCCTAGTGCCAAAAAATATTCTAATGTAAGGCACCGCATCGTGTGGCTTATGCAAAAAGGCTCATAATATTTACAACACTTTGCACGATGACATTTCTATGTTATTATGATCATAAAAATTCAGAAAAAGTGAGGTTCAAAATGCGGGATTTCCCATGAAATAAGGTTGGAGAGCTTGGTTTTAGGTTTCTGTGTTTGTGGGTAAGAGTTAAAACATATTATGTACCTATAAAAGAAACGTTATTGCATATCTTCATTATATTGATCTGTCTACTTAGCCCTCAATATTAGAGAAAAATTATATCCTTTATCACGAAATTTATCGCATCCTACTTTTTTTATACGATGATTATATAGGATGCTAAATAACTAACTTAAATACATTTCCAAATCATCCATTTCCAATATAAAGCTAAATTTTTACAGGAGATAGAAAATGCATATAAATGTCTATATTGGATTGAGAAGATCAGCAAAAAATCCATCAGCGTTTAAAAGTTTTCCAGAAGCTAAGCTTTTTAACTATTTAACTACCTACACTCGTACCTATTTCGCCCAGGCAGATTTAAATGACGTTCAACGACCTGTTACGTTCAAAGAAAGGACCAAGAAAAAAAATTCCAGGTTGTTCCATGCTTTTCTTTGTTCTATAATTTAGTTACAGTTTAGATGTGTGAAGTATACAATAAACAAAATGTTACAACTTGAATTTATGGTTTTCTTCTTTGAAAGTGTGAATCACTGCACAATCTCAACCTATTTACTAGTTTTTGTGTAATATCATGAAATCATGATTCATGACATTAATTTCATGATAGTTCCAAATAATCATTTGCAACACTTGTGAATACTCAATGATGTGAGAAAACAGGACGATGAAGAGAAAGGCCTTGTTTGTTGATCATATACATTGCATCATTATTATACATATACCTAGGTATTTATATAATTATACATCATGTTTGCGTAAACACATTTGATGTTACTTGTGTTACTTTTCCTTTCAAAATGTTAATGTTTGTGAGCATTTGTCATGTTTTATTTTTTATGTAAATATGTGCTTGCTTCAAAAGATTATATAGAACATGAAAATAACTTTGCGCACAACAGGCTTTTCCCATTTATAAGGATTTTCCCAACTATAAATTATAAGGATGATGAAATGATGACGTTTTATTTTTCCTTGAGGAAAAATATTATATTATCATACAGTATGATTATCATACTAAATTTAAATGTCTTTTGTGAAGAAAATGAAATTTGTGAAACATATTTTAGACCATGTTTATTGCTATCAACATGTGTACTGTGTAAATGCCTACTCTAATTTTCACCCAAGCTTTGTGTACTCGTATGTGGTCTTTGTCAAAAGGTGACACTTGTGCTTTTAGTCGCCCTTGATCTACATCCATCATCCAAAATATGGCGTAAGGTACAAATGCAAAAAAATATAATCTTCAAATGAATTTTTGCTTTGATTATAAAAAATATAAACATGTATTTTGTGTATATAGGTATATAGGCAATCAATGTCATGCAGTGTTTCGCAAAAATGTTTTTGATATAATGTTTGTAATAAACTTTAAGTGCAGACTCTTGTTTCGTTAAAATCCGTCAGTAGTAGATAAATGACTAATTGTAGGGTGATTGTGAAATAGGCTGTATTTGTCGGAAAATTTCAAAATGTCTTAGAAAACTACCACTTAAAGGACTTACACCATTGACGCTTTTATTCCAGCTTTCTCCATTCCTGCCTTATCTAGATTTAGACCTGGATGGCTCACTTCTTTCATTGAATGAGGCTTCCACTGCAGTAATTAAGTAATTAATTGATGTATGTACATCCTAATCATCATAATTATCAATTAATTATATTGCGATTACCTTTTTCTTGTCTGCAGTAACCCATACATCCATGCCAAGCATTCTAGCTCTCATAAAGAGGGATTCGAGTCTCCGCATCTCTTCGATAGTCTTGGCTGCACATTTCAATAAAACCGTAGGTAATTAATTTTAGTTTATTAAATTCGTTTCCAACCTTTTTGCAGACAGCTAATTTGGAGCAAAAAGAAATGATTGGATGACACGTAATTAATTCAACTACATGGTAGTAATTACTGGCTGCTTGCTTAACGTATCAGGTATTTTCATATGGAGAGTTGACAGTGGGATGTTTGCATCACACAACATATTTGTTTCACTTTCAAACTATGCAAGAACGTGTTTCACATATGGCATGAAAAACATTGCGTTATAAATAGAATATCTAAATAATTTAGCGTGGGAGTTTTGTGGGAGGGTAGATCTAGCAAGATTTATAGGATCAACAAATTGCAAATTGCTCTCATTTAATAATGTAGACTCATTTTCGCTGTTTGGCATAAAGGTCACAATTTTTGTGGATAATCCAAGGCTAGGTTTAGGCTACATAAACTTTATTCTGCTTTCTCGTGTAAGTATATAGATATCTATATGGAACATTTAGAAGTTTCCAATATGCCCACACGATTTTCCATCTTTCTTTCGTAGCTTTCGTCAACCAAGATTGAGGAACAAATTCGTCTTTGGGTGTGCAATAATAGTTTTAAACATTCAAATTATCTATTCCCATGCAATGAAATAAGTTTCAACATATGCATACATTATACCTAGTTGTATGTATTTGTGTTAAAAAATATCTTGCTTCATTTAAGCTGAAAATTAACTTGTCTGCCTAAACAAAATATTTTGTGCTGTCACAACATCATAAACTCTCACTCATGCTTTCCTGTTGACATCTTTTTGAACGCTAGGCCGTTTTTATCACGTTCTACAAACATGCACACTAAAATCGTCGTCATTTGAATCTCCGCACATCGTCTAGCTCTCTCACTTTGCAAAATTAAAATACACTTACATAGGTTATATTATGTTTAAGCAGCCTATTTGTAAAGTATTACATACTCACATAGTCATAATAACGCAAAAATAATTAGGTGTCTCTCTTATTTCCTACTTTGGAATACTTTTTAAATATTTTGAATCAAGTAAGCTAAACAAGAAAATCCGGCTGGCAGCATATAGCATAACAGCAAGTTGTTTTCTTTGCGCGGAGCAAAATATGAATATATTATGTATGCGCATATAATTAAGCTGTTTACTCAAATAAAATTGTATGATGTGATGATAAATGTACAATTTTAACTTTTTTTACTGGGAATTTTTTTAACTGGTTCAATAACACAGACAGAAATAGCAAAGTAATGGACCTAGACATTTATTTTCAGTCAGAGTATATTCCTATTTTCGGTCATATTAGCTGTAGTGTCAAGTAACTGTATAAAACTATATGTAGGTATGTTAAATAAATGTTCCCAATACCGATGTACTGACTGTAATTAAACTCATTATCGGGTTGTAAAAATTCGTAACACTTACCCTCAGCCAGCTTTCCATCCTTTTGCTTGCAAAATTCCTTTGCTCTCTTGAAATTAAGCCTTTTCTTTTCATATAATTTAAAGCGCTTTCTCCCAACGACAACCTCGTTTTTCCTTTCAATTCCTCTGCCTCTACCCCTACCCATTCCCATTCCGTGAGGATCGGGACGTGAAGGGTCAGGGTAGTTGGGATAGTCTTCTCCTCCTCTCCGGGGATAGTCTTCCTCGCCTCTCTGAGGATAGTCTTCTCCTCGTCCTCGTCCTTCCTGGGGATAATCATCGTACTCAGGCATCATTTGCATCTGCAATAAATTTCAAGTACAATAAAAATAGCTTGATGTATGTACATCAGAATTCATGTAGTTTTAAAACGTATGGGCCAAACAAACGTAGTTAAATACATTTTCTTAAATTGATGCCACAGCCAAAATTTGTGATTTAAAATAGTTTTCTTTTTTATTTATATTACCTCAACCGGGACAATAAAGTTTGCCACGGATGACAAAACGCACATTGATGTAAAATATTTCCAATTTTGCATTTTGAATCCTATAGACAATGTTTTTTTGCCAGACAGGTATTTTATGTCAAAGATTTTGCATTACCAACAATATCACTACCTTTTTTATTAAACAACTTGTTATCACACCACTATGCACTATATATGTATTTTTAAGCTAAATATTCCATATTTCAGGATATCAATTTTTTTGGTCTCAAAATTTTCTGTTGTGGAGCTACTTGAAATTTTTTTAAAGATGACGTGGATAAAAAGGTATCTACGTAAAATAGGCCTTGGTTGACAAAATGTTTTTCCAGGTTTTAACAAGCAACTTGTGTTTGTTCAACACAAGTATTTTCCAGACTGTTGCGTTTGGACTCACTTTCCATGGAACATATTCCAGAACACGATATTAATTCTAGGATATTAAATATTGCCTTTCCTTTTTTTCATGATTTTATTGAAGTATAGTAAAATTGCTTTTCTAGCAAGTTTGGAACAAGAAATTTCTTTTGTACATAAAGAGCAGCTTGAGTAGTTTGAAGTATTTTCTCCGTGTCTTCTTTATTTTGTTAATCTACGTGTGCTTAATGATGTACAGAATGGATACGAAACATGGAGAGATAGAAGACAAGTGGAAGGTGGAAAGAAAGGGGAGAAAGTGTCACAATTGATTGCAAAGAAAGCTCGATATCTGCTTAATAATGTATGCTAATCGGTGAAACATCAGCCAGGTGGCATTTTCTGCCTTGCAAGGATAGTGAACGACATTTAAATTTGTTTCAGCTACTGGACAGGTTTTGCGTTGGTTTGAATATATGTGCCTCATCCATCCAAACACCGCTGAACTCACAATTTGGAGTACACAAACTAACGTGTTTCCAATACTTTATCTCAATAAAAAATAGAATGAGTAGCAAAATTATAACTCATGTATGATGATGATGCTAGAAAACTAATAGATTATACCAACAACTATATATAATTTATGATAAACAGTTAAATGAAAATGTATATATGCAAACATAAATGCATTTTGAGTGAGAATAATTCTTATTAAAGTTACATCATTAAATTTTTGTTATTCAATCCTAAACCAAATGTCAAGGCATTTCATGCAACGAATGAAACCTGGCAGGTGAAATGAACAATAATAAACTTATTCATCATCAAAGTCATTGGGTGGGCGTTCATGACCAAGCAAGAATGAAGATGTGCTCATAGCCACATGCCACATGCCTGCTTATCATTGTACGAGTAAGTAAATAGATTTATTTTGTGGGGCACTGTGAGACCTGCTGGGTGGTGAGAAAACAAGATTTGCAACACTGACAAGCAAATCTTTTGGGAAATCTTATCTTGCAGAAGATTTATTTTGTTAATATTTAAAAAATATATATGTGTAATATGTACAACTAATTAACACGTTTGTAAAAATACAACAAAACGTATGCGACGTCCTTGAGTTATAATAATCACCTATCATGCGTCAATCGACAACTATTTTCATTTGCTCACTGAAATTGAAAGTAAAATAGGCAGTTTAAACCAAAGTTTCTGGCTTTGTAATGTAGAGTTGTTCATGTTTGAAAAACCCAAGTGTTTAAACATTTTGGAGCCTGGCCTGACATTGAGAGGACGACGACTTTGGTGTTTTTTTAACTTTCTGTAAATTTTTCCTCGTTTGACACTAAAACAGACTGAAAGCTTTTCATGCATGCATTTCTGTTTTGTACAAAACTATAATAAATTGTAAAGTTCAAACACATGGATGCATTCAATCAGAGGGCTCGATTCTTTTTTTACCTCGTTTGCCTATTCATTGCTTTCAAAGAAGTGTAAATTGAAGTAATCAAAAGGGTTTTCCATCTTTTTGTACCATGTTTATTTTGTCAGTAGTTCTCTTTTTACCCTTATCCTTGATATCAGCATCGTTGTCCGTCCTTGAACGTCGCATTTGTTTACGATTTTTATATTTGACTTCTGTGACGTTTTGACTAACAAGAAACATGCAAAAATATTTGCGTGATGCTTGATGCTTCCATCATTCTTTTTACGATAGAGAAGTTTTGTTGTTTTTTTCATGTGAAGCTCACCCTTTTATCGGGTTTATTGCAAATATACAAATACAAATGTAACTATACTTTACGACTTTACATTTAAATAAATATCGTTTATACGCAGAGGCAATAACAAAGTTTTTATAGATAGTTGGTATGTAAGACATCAACTTGATAATACTTTTGATTACTTTTATAGGTTTTAAGCTGACAAATAAAAGCATTTATTCTAAAAAATCTTTTGATATCAAAGCAAAATACTAATGGCAAAAAACTGAGAATTTTTTAAGCTTGTAAAAACTCTTCATTACGATTTATCCATTTCGAGAAATTAAATGCTTGTTGTGTTGTGTAATGTATCCATTTATGTTTTTGGTTACAAGCATACACAATGATTCCTTTAAAAACGGAATGCTTTAAGCTCTATATTTACCATGTAATGCCGGAAAATTTATTTCTACGAAACTAAAGCTATAACTAACTCAAATCTGAATGGTGATAATTATAGCATTATTATTCATTGTTCCACGTCGTGCAGTTTACGTATGTAGGCTCATAGTCCATTTGTTTTGATATAGTTTGGATTGTTGAAGGAATGTTAAATTAATCTCCCAATTAATCACTTGAACCTACTGCGGATTGGGTGGTAATTTATTATTAAGTATTTATACGTGACAAAAACGGTTTATACAAAAAAGCTTTTACTACATAATGCCCGAACTTGCAAATCTACCACTCACTTCCTTCTGGAATCTTATTACAGTCATGATCATGGCCTATAGTCAAAACTTAATTTTAAAGCATTTTAAACCTTTTTGTTATGGCACAAATAAAAGTGTCCTCCTGCATAACAACATGTATGCGTATGCACTTGATAGCTTTTGAAGGTCGGGAGAAAAATGACTTTTGCATGCATCTAGGAATTTGGGCAATGTAAAATTCTTCCTATAAGACACTTGCACAAGTCCATTTCATTCCTCTGTCAGTTTCTCAAAACCAAAAGTGCGCATCTGCCTTGTTCTATAACACCAGTTCACTGGGTAAGAAACGTCAAAGAATGGAGTGCTAAATAAATAGCATACAAAATCGCTTCTATCTCTGTGTAGGTATTACGGTAATACGTATCAGTAATAGTATATCTGAAATAGAGTACAGTTTCCGAGTCTTTGACAGTGGGGTTTGGATTTCATCATCAGCTATCGAGTAACTTTTATCTCACTTCCGTTGGATTCGAGTTTGACAATCAGCCAGATCTAAAAAAAGTGTTGGTAAAGATTGGATTATGCTCTATCACATTTCATTTTAGCTGTATGCAACAGTAATTATTTTTTTATGAAGATAAATGTACATTGTTAATTGCGATTTTCCGCTACTTTTGTATATCACGTTTGTTTGTTTCAAACAGTATGCATGGTAAAGATTCATTATGACTTTATTTTTGTTTTATGTTGGTTCAGTTCCAATAAGCCCTACACTTTCACATCAACAACTTCCTTTTCAACAACCACACATATCATTCAATGTTGCACGATTTAAAGTTGTGTGGCTAAGCTGAACCGTTGTTGTACGTTCAAGAGGAATTATTTATAACTCATATCATTTCGACAACAAAGATCTTTTACACATACAAAACAGCACATCTTCCATTCTTCTTTATCATCCTCTCGACTCTTATCTCATTTTGAAAAATAAATGACCTTTTGTCTGAGTGGAGTGCGTGAGGGGAATTAATCAACCATGAAAATGCCTGAACACATCTCATATTATAGTCCACAGCCAACAATATGTATGCATATTATTGTGCACGGTTTCAAACGAATTCACAGGAGAAATGTTTTTGGATTCAGTTTATTACTCGTAAAATTCGGATAAAAAGTTAAATTCTTTCGTCAGGTAAAATGAATATATATTCGTAAAAAATAATGGTTGATTCAGTAATCAACACTACGACACGATGATGGAAAAGTAAATATACGATCATTATTTGAACGTTATCTATTAACCATTCCAAATAAAAATGATATGAAGAAGACTTTCAACAATTTCTTGGGCATATGTAAGACATTTACTAAAATATTGTATATTTTCTTGGCTGACAACTAAATAAAGACAACCATATAGTATGACTGTAAGACTATGACATCAACAATTCCGTTGTGGTAATAATATGAGAATATCTCACGTATCGTATTTCGTAACAAATATATGATGGTACAATTTATCATGCTCATAAAATATAACAATAAGAAGCTATATAGTGTCATGTTCAAGACACGTGTCTTTCACATCATCCATCATCGTCACATCATGAATCGTGTGTAAGTAAGTTCATACCAAAACCATAAGCCATAAATGGAATGGAAGCACAAGATGTTCATGGTATAGCCAGAAAGAGAAATAAAAGAGAAGCAATGTAAATGTAGACCGTTCATTTTAAAATTGTGCATCGTCTTTTGNCGATGTGGCACACATAAAAAATATATATGGAAAGTATATGGTTAGATATCTGGCTATTTCTCCATTTGTAACCTATTCAGTGAAAATGGCATTCTGCGAGGGTACACGGGTAAGTCGTAATATAACCTTCAAAAGATCCTGGAAACTGCTAAGATCCATGAAAGATGTAAAAGCAAAGACCATTGTAGCTTTTTTTTAAACAAATGGAAGTAGGGGCTTGCATTCTGCTCTGGAAGAAAACAAAATGTGCAAAAAAATACATCTATACATACATGAGTGCTTTTTGAAGATTTGCTTCCCACATGAAATTTACAGCCTCTCCAGGCTTAAGAATGAACTTTGAAAAAATACATATTATATTACATGTTGTTGGTAGACTCAAAATGGAACAAAGATCTTCTACCCACACGAAACACCGTTCTGTTTGTGTGGTTTGAGGCTAGAAGCTGGAAATACCAAGGGCAGCCAGTGTGTTAAAGAAAGTAATTTTCTGTTGGGAAACCTCATTTATACAAATGGTTATTATTATTTACCGTGCAATAAGAAAACAAAAAGAAAATATCACTTCAGTTTGCCTACTTAAGATGGTAAAATATGTATATTTGATTGAGCAACGCTTACACACAAGTGCTTTTTCCACAATACCAATATTTGTATACTAAAATATGAACTAAACACACCTACGAATCATAAATGCTGACGGGAAAACTCGTTGGTTTTTATAATAATAATATGCACTCTTCAGCATTCAGTGTTACTTTCCCTACTTGCTTATATTTCCAATCTGAGCATTTTATCAGTAAACAAGCTCTTAATAGAAAAGACGAGAAATGAGCTGACTGGCTCAGGTACCGAGACTAAATTTTTTATGAGAATGCGAATGCAAATAATGCCTTTTCTTTTCAGCACAATTTTTTGTACGTATTTACGTAAGTCATGTAAAATGTATAACTGTGTACAAAGCAGAAAATTTGACTCACAGAATGCTACGACGAATATGATTGTATATAAATATTACAAAAGTCTATCAATTTCCACTCCAACAAAACTCCAAGACTAAATTGCGAGCTTTCAAGAAGGAAACAAAATGCAAAGCTTCATGGTGTCTTGTTTTTCTCTTTTTCCTGTGTAAGTATTTGTTCTTTTCTTCATTACCATGAATCATATCATGAGTGTCCTTGTTTTCTTCTTTTTATAATTCACACTTCTTTCCATCTCAAGGAAGGAAAAGCATTTCCTTTTCCTAGTTTACGCTTCATGTTCCCTCCTTTCCAGTAAGGTAATAAAAATCTAGACGAAGATGATGCTTGTGTGTGATGTCGTAAGTTTTACGTGTACGTACATACTACATTGCTTATAGTAGTATATATGTATTATGCATGTGTAGTTGAAATGCATGCGTTTATATTTAATGTTCCCTGTAGATTCTAAATGGCGTTGTCACCATAATCTACTCGATATATACCCATATAACACATACATACGTGAGAGAACATTATTTCATATACAAGGCGCTTTTTGGCTTTAAGGAGAGATGTATGAAAATCCGTATTTCAGAAGGATTTGCTTTTACACCTTTTTTTCGTGGATTTGTGTACGTCACTTTACATGGTGGCGCCTCTTTATATGTTTACTTTATCAAAGTGCAAAAGTAACATGCATTGTCAAAACCAATACTATAAAGTTTTGCGAATCATTTATTTGTGTGTGGGCAAGCACGTATTTCTCACCAGAGCAGAGATGTGTAGTTGCTTTTCCCTATCAACTTAACCATCATGCAAGCTTAACTAACATTAGATTATTACGCATATATTTTCTTTTATATGGATGTGGAAAGGGAGCACATAAACTAACATCAGTACATAAAGCAAAGGAAGTACATATAAGAATATCTTACATCCCATCTTCCTTGTCATTTTATATCTCTATGTTGTATGTGCGTTGTATTTGTAAAAAGTATGTACCTTACTCCCGAGTAAGGCTTACTACTCACATGCGAAAAACAAATATACAACCAGTTCTACAGGCTTCCTTCTTGTTTTCGCTTGCCATTTCTTTGAACCCCAATAACCCAACTTTTGCAGCGTACATAAAAGTATGTTCAACAGCAGCAGCACTAGCAACTTGCTAGTAGCAAAGCTGCTGCATGATGGGCCTGATACATGATGCATACTGCTTTTCTTCCTTCCTTTCCCGAGAAAAGTCGGTGGGATAGAGAGTCGTCTCTGTATGTTCTGGTTGACTTTCTCGGGATATTTCATGAACACCACAGCATTTCATGGTATAGCCTTTTATAAGAGCACGGAATGCTTTGTTTGGCATAGCGTTATATATGCACCTTGCCTTTTTTCGAGCTCCCATGGCATGGCACAAGGAAACATGACGACTTTGGGCTGCAAAACGAAGCCACTCCACACATCAGCTGGAGGTTCGCTATGGCAAGGATCCCAGCAGATGAGCATGTTGCTACTCCAATATTTTCAGTTACAATAGTTATTATTAGCAGTGGTGCCAGTGGTGAATGGGATGCTCATCACTGCAAACTTTGTTGTGGTACGAGGAAAGTGAAATTGAAACTGCAGTCGCATAAATTTCTAGTAGGCTAAGGTTTAAATATTTTTTTAGCGCATCATCATCAAAGTATTGGAAAAATTTCCGAATTTTATTATCTACATGAAAAGTCAATTTTTACACGTACACTGGAGGAGCAGAGAAATATAGTCATAATTTTCTTACTGTTTAGTATTGATTGTGATCTTATCATACAAAGTACAAGGGAAAAAAGTTTAGTAGTTAATACTTTGGAGTGACTTTGGAAAAACAATAAATTTATAAAAGTTGATCCGATGGACTGATTCTCTCAAGGAGGTAAGAAAAGCACATTAATGCAGTTTTTGTTTATACAATTCTTTTTATGCGTAATCCGTATTCCTAAATATATCGTGTACAGACATGTAAAAGTGTGCACCACATGTTTCAATCACATTGGAATGCAATCAAATCAGTTTCAAGATCTGAGATTTCAAGGCAATGTGATAGCATTATTTGCTCACTTGGCTCCTGTCCTTACACAGTGTATTAACAATGGAATTTGGTTGTACATGTAAATTCGTTGAGAATGATTTCACCACACAGAGTACATACGCGTTCATACACCTTCCAATTATTTCATTATCCTCTTAGGATGAAGGCTACATTGCTACATAACTCTACTGCAGTGATTTAAACCATGGTTGATTTTCGACAAAGGAACATTAATTAGTACAGGGGGAATATAACCACAAATGTGTTATTGAATCAACGTTGTTTGAAAAATAAAAATTCCAATAAAAGCTTTTACTAGATAGGAGCTTGTCAGATCGCTTTTACAGACTTCCCGAGTTGCGGTTGTGAGTTCCTTTGACGTACAGATTACAGACTTGCAACATAATCCGTTTGACGTGCGCACTACTACTTTTTACAAAAAAAATTTGCATAATTTCTTTGTGCATATAAAGAAACGACTACGTTTCAAAAAGCTTTAGTTGGATGTAACATTTGTGTACAAATTTCGGTTATTTTTTACTACCACATACAATGTTCTTAAATGTCATTACATTTCGAGGCAAAAGACATCAAATAAAAGTAAATAATACTCAAAGAGATTTTGTTGATTCGTGCTCGTTTAGCAAGGTCATAACAACGGGATAAAAAATATAAAAATAAGATGTGATACTAGGCTCGAATTTTGTTTTGTAGCAGCACTGTGAAATATAAAGTTTATGAATACCACTTTATTTTTTATTTAAGCATCATAATTGGATTGCAAAAGCCTATTATGGAGAACAAAGAAAAGTAGACAAATTAAAGGGATCAGGGGAAAGTGCTATTAAAATGGTAAAACAAACACGTTATTCTCTACGTGCTGGTAGAAAAGGCTACAGAGAGAAATGAAGGAAGAAGAGTTTGGTTTTTAGAAAAGCACACACGCAGAATCCCTTGTACGCAGTGAACAAAGCAAGCCTAAAATGTATACGCGACAGCGATATATAGCCATGATATTAATTCGATACCGTTTGGAGCAAGCAACAAAAGCAGGACAGACAGAAACTGGGAGAAAGCTCAATACACTATTTTTTCCTTCCTCTTTCCTGCAGAGTAATAACACGAGGAGCGAGCATGGCAAAGAATGTATCTTCATGTCATTTTTAGATGCTGAATGTATACCTCTAAAAATATATATGACTGCGTATAATATGCATCATGGTGGTGGTGTTAGGTTCTGTTGGCATGCTATTTCACTGCATTTTTTCCAGCATCGCAAAAGTAAAAAAGGGACTCTGGGACTACGGAATAGGGCCAAGTGGATCGATATACAGCCCGCCACCTGAAAAAAAAACTTTGTAATAATATGCATGTAATCATGCATCAGTAAATACTACTGCTGGTGTGTAGGGAGAAATTGAGAGTGGTTGATGGAAAATGCAATTTATCTTATGATACTCATATTTGAACAAAAGCAAGCTGAAATGAACAAAAGCCTAAAATTAACTAAAAAAGGGAAAGTATGTGTGAATAGAATCCATAATAAGTATAATTTTGCATAAAAATGGGGAAAATATTGCAAACAATGGAGCAAGGAAAAAAAGAATATTTTATAAGCTTATATAAAATGTGAATGTGCGATGAAGCTGAAAAATGAATTATGTAGAGGTTTGTTTGTCAAGTTTAATATGATTTGGCATTAACATTTCGTACGTTTTATCTCTCTTATGAATATTTGAAAAAGGAAGAAAAGCAAGCAACTTTTCATCTTGATGCTATCATAGGTATGTTGATATGCAGATGTAGAAAGAGTTTTTGCAAAACAACATTTTTTATTTATTAATAATAAATGAGGGTACGGCCTTGGTCTTGGTGTGCTCCGCGATATTTCCTCTTTCGCCCACATACATGGCTTAAGAAACAACGTTAAATGGCAAAATTAAATTTTAATAATATGTTTACCTATATTTATAGGGGTACGGCGTTCCACCAGCGTGAAGGTTGTTACCAATTACTGGTCCCATCATAACATACATAAATATATCTAGCCATTAACTAACTACCTTCCGTATAGTGATGAGATATGAGATGATATATATTATCTTTTTTCATACATTCAAATGAGTTGGAAAGTCTGTTAGTTTTGGTTTTTCGTACATCTAATCTACTTTCTACCAGAAGAAATAGCATTTTGGCATATGGTATTCATTTTCTTGTGCGACCCTTTATGATGATGATATGATAGTTTTTTAATGTATGACAGTATCTTGTTTTCATGACAGATGACAGTTTACGGAATCCCGCTACATCATTTCCTCTTTCCACTTGTCTAACCTTGAAAAAGTTAATGATGAAGTAGTACACAAGGTAGACATAATATGATTATGATTGGATACACGATACACGGCTGTTGTTGGCGTGTGTGCATCATTGCAAAATTAGAGGCCAGCCAATCCCACAAGCATTTTGTTTCATTTGACTATATATTTCATAATATCATTTGTGCAAAAGTCTTCATTATTTATGGCGCTAGCCCAAAATGCACTAATAATGATATATGTATGAAAGAAATTTTTGCATTTCCTGTAGCTTTTAAAATAGACTCCCGGATATTATTGAAAATCACGACAATTTCCATCATGTTTTCTTTTCACATTCATGTCGACGTGAGAACATGCAGAAATAGACATTACGATGTTTTTGCAAACTTTTTTTTAAGAAGGCAAGCTTTATAAAATGATGACGACTGTGATGACCGTAATACAGACCCAGGCCACCCAGCAGCAATTTGGATAAATCATAAAATGCAATTTACTATATCTTCTCACAGAGCCCTACTGACAGTTTACAACTTCATTAGCAAAAATAACAAGACAAAGTTTATGGACAATATCCTGAAACTGCACACATTCATACGTGACATATAATAAGGGTTTTGAATTGATCATATATATATATTTATATGAAGATTTGACACGTATGACATTAGCAAAAAACAACAAAGTTTCTCTTGTCCTTTTATCTCGAGAGGATAGAGGGTCCAAACATGTCTTCTCCATCACGCTTCACCAACATTGTTCCATAAACAAGTTTATAGACTTTTGTTATGGTAGCCTGCTTTCTCTTTGGCAGTGCGTGGTTAGTTGTAGTCGCTTCTTTTTTTTTCTCTGTAAGAAAAAAAATGGAAAATGGAACGATCCAAAGAGTTTCTCGCTGAGCCCCGTCCGAGTGAATAAAGATTTCTGGTTCATTTAGTTCAATAAGAGTCTGTCCGTAGAGGCACATAAATTGACTTTATTTCGGATCACACAATGTATATATTTTCTCTTCTTGAAGAGATGTAACTAATACAA
>JAITYZ010002735.1:0-10896 GCA_027744595.1 Paronellides praefectus
AAAAAAAATAATAATCATCATCATCATTATCAGTATAATATAAAAAAAGGGGAATGGGAATGAAAAAACTTTCTTGAGGAGACGAGGGAAAAAATGGAAAAGAATTCATCACAAAGATTTTTTTTTGAGTAATCCCCCAAAAGAGAAAGTATATATTTTTTCTTCCTTTTGCTTTTCTTCATTATCACAGAAAGTAATTTCTTGTTTCTTTTTCACTGTGTAACAAGGAGAGATGGTGCAAGCCAAATGCAAATACTTTACGAGTATGCAAAAACGGAAGACAAGATGAAGAGAGGCAAGCCGAGATATACAAAAAAACTTAATAGCAAGCCAACTCAACTCAACCCAATATTTTTAAACCAGCAAAGCACATGTACACTTGTATGGTGCACTATAATGCAAAAACTTTGCATGTAGTGTCTTATAGCTTTAGTACCATTTTCATCATTACTGTATTGTGGGTCTTATATGTGGGTCTTATGTGAGTTGTAGTATAGAATATAAGCCTGTGTGTGACACAGAGAAGCACAAAAAAATTCAAGTCTTGTTAACGCAGGGAACCTTTTCCAAGCTCTGTAAAACACATAATATTTAGAGGTACCTTTATTTCATCTATCCATATTTATAATGAAAAACGCAACAGCATTTTTTCAACTTGGTCCATTGGATCGTTATATACGTATTTGATATGTATGGAGCGTCGTTTTACTTTATATTCATATTATTATTATTATTATTTTAGAAAAAACGCGAGCTTTTCTTTAGTTCATTTTAACAGTTTTTGCAGGCTTTTTTTGGCTTGTTAGCTGAATTTTTTGAGTTGTCTGTCTGCAAAACTCCCTATCCATCTCTTCATGTACACGAATCCATGTCCCAATTCCAACAATGGAATTTTCCTTGTAATTCCTTCATTTATAGTGGTTGTGTGTATGAAAGAGAGAGAGAGAGACTGTGGGAAATGGTGATAATATATATAGAGACATGATGATGAACTACTCAAATAATAGAGAAAAGGAAAAATGCAAGTTAATGTAATATGAAATATACAGATATACCCAAGAACGTCGTGTCAAATAAATACCAAAAGAAAAAACTGAACCGGATATACAGGAATACTACTAAGTTGACTAGTGTATTTTTTTTGTTATTTATGCGAGTGAGTGACACCATACACTGCTGAAGGGGATATTAGTACACTGACATAAATGCGAGTGGAATGATAAATGTGAATATTTTTTTTAGTTCGTAGAGATGTCATCTTGGAAATAAAAGACAAGCTGTGTATGAGGCTTTATACGAGGAATATTATTTTTTCACTAAAATTATACGCAACAACAGGATATGTCATTCTTGTAGTGTAGTAAATAATGTACACCAGTAGTAGTAGTATTTTGATGATGATGACTATACGACGACAACGACATCACGTCGTCCGTCGTCGTATAACGAGAAACGTGAAAACATGACCAAAAATTCCAAAGAAAATAATACAATTTTTATGAGCGGAAATTCATGAGACTGGGAAACAGGCAAGCAAAAGTAAGAGCCTTTTTCTTTTGGGTTTGACGAGTGCTGCTGCTGCTAGAAAGCGTTTTACAAAATGGAAAATAATTATTTAAACTGCTTAAATACTTTGTGGTGTTATTGAGGAAGATCGTAATGATGATAATAGTAATTATTTATACATCTTTCCTATAATAAAATAAAGCATCAAAGAGTGCCTTGTCACTTCGTATCGAGGTAGCAGAAGGCATTTTTCAAAATGAAATTATAGATTCAGGTACTCTTCGAGCTGTAGTGTCATTGTGATATGTCGCGTCTCGTGACATAAGTAAAGCGTCTTACGCTGCCAGTGAACCATAAACCTTTACCACTCCCCTTCCCACATGAGAGATATTTTAAAAGTATTTCACCTCTTAAAGCTCACAGACAAGAATACTTAGGTGTAAAGGTTGAGAGTAAACCGAATGACAGACGGAAAATTGAATACTAAAATAAAAGCGTGTAAATTGTAAATAATACCGGATCTATGCAATGAAAAAATTAAGATTCAGAATTTCGTAATTTGTAAATGTGACAAACATTATTATAAAATCCTGGAACATGAATTTTGGATTTGTTAAATAATTCAAAAGGTACATAATGATGATCAGACAACGACAATAAAATCAAAATGAAATTGAGTGAACGAACTGAAAAAACCTTTCAACACACCCTTCACCGCTCTCCCATAATTTCATTAATCAATACCATCAAAAATAAAATAAAATTGTTGCTGCAACCCTTTTATTGGAATATTATCACTCCTTACAAACATTCAAGTAGTCGTAGTATATTACACAGTCACTTTATAAATAAATATTATGATTCTCTGGTTTACTTTAATGATAATTTATTCCAAATTGAGTGCATTTTATTATTCAAGTCAAGCAATGACTGTTTTTGGGTTAATGGATTAACATAAAACATCCTGAAAACAGAAACCCCACCTAAATTTCTATTTTCTCAGCAACCCCGTTTGCTTTAAATTTTTCGGTGGTCTTTTTGCGTGTCTTTGACGGTGGCTAAAACAAATATTTTCGCAATGTTGTCCGATTTCTTCATAGATAATTTCAGGACAATTTACGACATTTTATTGCAATTTAATAAACAAACTTTGATTTTGTTTCAAGTTTTATTGCTTGCTGGAAAATCTGAGATTCTCACAGTGCATCAAAACGACAATTTTCAATCGAGTAACATATCATTATTACATATTCCACCAGTCGTCGCGGCAACAGTAGCAGGGCAGTGTCGTCATTTTACAGAACCATTAATTATGTATCCATTCCTTCCCCCCACCTCCTGACTTCCTCTACTCAACTACTCAATCACCTTTCAATTTTTAATGAGCCAAATTTAGAATCAAATTTCACACTCATTTACATTCTCTCCTCTGCTTTCAATAAACCCGCCACCAACTACAGAAACAAAAGCGTCTCTCTTGTCTTGGATCTGCTTTGGATACTTAGTTTTGGAAACATTGAGAGTGAAAAGACACTGAATGTAAAATGAATTATTAAAGACAACAATCGTTTTTACACGAAATCCAGAGGGAATTGAAATAATAATGGGCGAAGCTTATAAACCTCTTGACTCAACTAAACAACACAGAGACAAGCAGCAAAGTAGGGAGAGGGCTGCTGTTGTTTGGAAATTCGTCTTTGTTTCTTCTTCTCCTTGTTGACGACTTTCATCTGATGATCAAGATCAGCAATAAGTATCTCAGAATTAAAGGAAATGTTGTGAATCGTAACGTCAAAAGCCTTGTAATTCCCTTTAATGGACTACTAGTCCACTCATCTTCCTTCTTCACATTACCATTTTCAAAAGTCGTCGTGTGTACACCCATTAAGCAACTAGTTATCTCCACAACACATCTTTCTTCTTCTAATAATAACAAAACCAAGAACTAAAAAAGGATTTCAATTTCAACATACATTTTCCTCCCTTCATCTCCAGCAACCAAGAAAGCTCACTTCACTTATGTTTCTGTCGTGCATACGCATACTATTACCCAGCAGCTGTCCAACAAAAGTTCAAATGGATCGGAACGGAATACCTAATGATAATCATATATTATTTTACAGGTAATTGGGTACTTACACACAGCCAAACAGCCTTTAAATGAAAGGCAACAGTTCCCCTCTCTCTCTCTTTCAGTCAGTCATATAAATAACATAATTATTTTACTACTTCTACAATCCCGATACATACAAAAGGAAACTTTTAACTATTTTTTTCACATCTTCTTCTCAAGTTTCTTCATTCACATTTTTATTAGGGATTCATCACAGAGGAGTAAAAAAATGCTCAACTAGAAAGAAGAAATCTCATTACAACAATTTGGAGGTTTGGACTCATACATTTTAAAACTTTGTTCCAACTCTTCTCCTGACGATATATGATGATGACGCTACCAAAAAAAAGTATTCTCTGTAAACTATATATTATTAGATATACATGTTATATAAATAATATATCGTATAAGGCAAAGTGCACAATGATAATAATATGCATTAAAGTAAAGCTCATAGTCATATTATAAAAAGGGTTAATGGTTTATATAGGATGTAAGATAATAAGACATTATATGTATTCCGATCTACGGCAATAAAGTGTAATAGACAAGGCAGAGTAAAAGTAGTCCAAGAGAAGAAGAAAAAACGACACAAGAAGAACAATCAAATGTGATCTGAATCTCCGTTTCCCATTTCCTCTACGCCCTGTATTGCATGTTGATGATGCTGGTGATCATCATCATGGTCATGAAGGATTCCCAATGAAAATATATAAAGATGCAAGCATGGCTTGTATTCCATATGGATGTAGAGAAGAAGAACAAGAAAAAAAAGTAAGTTTATAGTAGCTCCAAAATTGTTACTTAACTCTTTACTCTTTTTGAGGTTGTATTATTATACAGCATTTGAAATGAGAAATCGAAGAATCTTGCTCACTCAGCTCACATGATACAACATCAAACCAGCAAAAAGCTTCCATTTCCCAGGATCCCGTTTCAGCATTTCAAATGGCAGTTTTATAGCGCGCACTTATGCTTAGATTGGCTCGAATTGCTGGAATTTTTACATGAGCATAAATACATTTAAGGCAGACGTATATATACCTATGTATGTAGTACATGGGTAGTATGTGGAATGCAAATGTTTATAAATACACTTAAAAAGAAGTTGCGAGAGAGAGAAAAAGTTTGAAATCAAAGAGGTTCAGTTGGATTTTGTTGGATGGAAGAGAAATCAAAGTTGAAGTGGTGTGTGTGCTATTCTCTGTATGCTCCATTTCTCAGAGACTAAAATGGAGGAGGATCCCAAAACCCATGAATGAATGGGTATCAAGTATCACCATTATTATATTGCATCAGCATCAATAAAAAAAGGAAAAATTTCCCTTCCTTTCTGTATTTCCTCCTTGAAGATGTACATTTTACCCCGAGAAATTGTATGCCAAGAGATAATAATTTTAGTACAAGAGGACTGCCGGATAATGTTAGTGTATATTATTTTGAAATGGGTTTTGTACTGAAAAAAGTAAACATTTCATGAGTTCAGTTTGGTAGAATCACACAATCATCATCAGCTAAATAGGGTTTTATTTGAAAATTCAAGTACAAAAAGTACACATACTTTGGGGGACAAGGAGTGTGCGTTTTTTTGTAAAATGGTTTGTTGGATACAGAAAACAAGATCATCAACACACGCAGCAGCAACAACAACTTTCATGCACACAAAGTTTGTATATTATAGTGGGGGTTGTTGTGAGTGTGAAGAGATGAGGGAAAAAGTCACCTCAGGAATACAAATAATCTCATCATTTTCCAATTTCCATTTTCCCCTGTTGGAGTACATGAGTAAACATTTCATGAGTTCAGTTTGGTAGAATCACACAATCATCATCAGCTAAATAGGGTTTTATTTCAAAATTCAAGTACAAAAAGTATACATACTTTGGGGGACAAGGAGTGTGCGTTTTTTTTGTAAAATGGTTTGTTGGATACAGAAAACAAGATCATCAACAACACACGCAGCAGCAACAACAACTTTCATGCACACAAAGTTTGTGTATAGTGGGGGTTGTTGTGAGTGTGAAGAGATGAGGGAAAAAGTCACCTCAGGAATACAAATAATCTCATCATTTTCCAATTTCCATTTTCCCCTGTTGGAGTACATGATGGCTTGTACTCCACTTGTGCGTGCGTGCATTGATATAAACTCACATTTACATTTATACATGAACACTCACGCATATTTACCATTTTATACATTTCTCCGGATTGGGATCCTCAAAAAGAAAGAGAAAAACACTCAGATACTCATTCCTACATATACGAATATTTTATTTTTTGCGAGAGGATGAGACACTGATAATGTTATATGTTATCCACATGAAAGCCATGAAATGAAAGTTTGAAAGTAAAAAGGTATGAATTGGGGTGGATGTCCTTTGCTGTTTGTGTATTTACCTTTCCAGTGGGAAATAGTTCAGGGAGGAAAACATACGGAAGTGTAAAAGAAATGCGAATCAGTGACTCGTTTCAAGGTGTCAATTCAAAAACATTATTTATGTCGATTGAATTCCACTTTTCTTTAAATAACAAACAGATGCATAGGTATATAACATATTCTTAAAGGTAACATGTTTAGTTTAGGTACATCGCGTAGAGTACGATTCGTACTTCATCTTTCCTTCTGTAGTAAAAATGCGTAAATGTGAAGAGTTGTATATTTTTTGGACTTTATCTTCAATGTGCAATATTACAATGACAATCCTTTCAGAGGATCTTTTCTATCAATTTCAGTCAATGATCATGAGATAATCAACTTGTTCCTGTTATTTACGAATTTCTATTGTTATTTAATATTGTTAACATTGTGACCTGAGTGTTATTGTACATACTATTTATTACCTTGATTTTTCGAACGTGAAAAGATAAAAAATTATATCACATTATGCTTTATATTCAAATCCACGAGTATCTGTAAAATTAACATTTCACTCTTCATTTGAGTTATTTTTACTTGTGACTTTAAAAAAAAATGGGAAATTGTGGTGGCGCCAAGAAAAAAACAATAACAGTCCGTCCCCCACCTCCCCGTCCAACCTGTCATGATGGAAAGATCTTTGATACTGGATGTCTCTCGGATACAGTGACATTTACATGGAAAGTCAATGACTTTGCTCTTGTTTGTCAGTCAGATGAATTCATCCGTGGCCAAAAGATTAACTTTAACGTTGGGGAAAAGGTTGGCCTTCCATGTAAAATTTCCTGCAACCTTTCCCACGAAACTTCCGCAAATGAAACTTGCAAAACGATTGGATTTTATTCGAAGGCCCTTCAGGTTCCCGAGTCCGCTACACAGGTGAATAGGCGGTTGCAGCTTGTGATTCGTGACGAGCATTGGAATAGGATTGCGAATTTTGACACTGGCATAGGTTACATGCTAGACCAGAATGATAAGAAGCCGGTCACTACGCGTTGGCCTAACTTACTCTCCCAGCGCCCAAGGGTCAATCAACTTCCCTTGGTTGATGGAAACTTGGTTATCAAAATCATCTGTACAATTTATGTTCCTTATCCAACGGAAACGCCTGAATTTAGTTTGGTTGTCCTTCCCAAAAAGGATTCGATTCGTGGTTTTGTCCAGGACTACACAACGTTTCTGGACAAAGACAGTAAAACCACTGAAGATGCCAGATTTTGTTACATAAAAATCAAATCCAACGATAACCAAGTTTTTAAGGCACACAAAGCAGTCTTGACAAGTCGCAGTCCAGTTTTCCAAGCAATGTTTCGCCACAATATGTCTGAAGCCCAGACAGGAGTTGTCAATATACCAGACATTTCCTCTCCCGCGCTAAAGGTTCTTCTCCAATTCCTTTACACAGACACCTTACCACACAATTGGCACCAAGCTAGTGTCGTACTAGAACTCACTAATGCCGCTGCTAAGTACGACCTGAAAGACCTTCTGAAGTTTCTGGATCAGCAACTGGGAGCTGTTTGTAATGAAGAAACTGCCGGAAAGCTATTTTTACTTGCGTCTCGACTAAATCTCAAAAAGGCTGAAAAGCAAATTTTGTTGTACATTCAACAGCTTGACGTAACGAAATCTGTGATGATTATCCAAAAATTATTGCCGGAGGGGATCAAGACTAAATAATATATACACTAAATTATGAGCAACAGAGAAATATAAGTCATGTACCAATTCAACTTTCATGTTTATATTATGTCTCGTCTGTAACTCTGTAAAATATATATTTTTCAATCCACCCAAAATAAATTACGAGATCATGTTCTGGGGGCTTTACCAATGAAGACTTGTCCTAAAATTCTTTCCAAAACACCATATTTGCAATCAATTCCAATATTCGTTGTGTACTGTGCACTCCCAGTCCTTTGAACTTTGCAAAAATTAACCCAATCTGGTTTTAAAGGTAGGTGTGTGTATTCGCGATCCGAAGTTATGTTGAGCGTGTACAAAGCACCACCAGGTAATCGGAAAACAAGCAGGCACAAGGCAATAAAAATGAAAAGGGCGTGTTACCACTTTACGATACATCCCACACCATCACTTTGATGAAATTAAATGAGTAGACGTCAACCAAATTGTTGTTGGTTTGATATACCAAATACTTTCCGTATCGTGATAATCATCAATAAATTACATAACACGTTGATATTTTTTGCGTTTTCATACTTGCATTTGGTCTTCTGTGAGAGACAGCAGCAGCAGCAGATTTTTCCATTATACTCCAGGCGGCAGACTTGGATTTCTGTTTCCTTTTGAAAGGAATCATTTTCCTCCTAAAAGCTTCCTTCTTTCTCGAGCTGTCTGGCTGCCTAGTACAATAGTTGTAATGTAGACGTAGACACTCAGAGAAATGAAATAATCAACAAAGGATATACCAAAAATACAATCATCATCTTTTGGTAGAGATGTTTGCCAGTGCCATCACGAGAGAGAGACGCGACTAATATTTTTTACGAGTGAGAAAAATGTGACTGGCAGACTCTGTGTTGTAGTGTTGTGGATTGTTATAACGTTTCTTCTTCCTCTTGCTGTTGATATTATTATTACGAGAGAAGGATCATGTTGTTGATGATGATGACGTAAAGGAATTTTTATGTGAATCGTGATGATCGCGTGAGAAAGAATGCTTTTTTCAAGTAAAAAATGTGTATCACTGCAAACATATAGCAGCGGTTTTTGGTGATGGAGTGGAGTTAAGGATGCAGCAGCGGAAGAATATAGTTGGAAATGATATTATTTTCGTGCATGGGTAAAATGTTTCCTAAAAAAGAGCATGCCCATTTCAGTAATGTTGTAACATGTAATTCAATAATGTGAGAACATGGAAAAAATTCAATTGGATAGGTAGGTGCTATGTAATGAAAAAGTAAGATACATACTAAAAATGTTCATTACTATTATTATCAGTTTTGCCTTGTTACTTGTTTGTATTTGGAGAGTGTTAGCAGTTCTGAGTTCTGATCACGATAGGATTTGCATGGTTTACCAGAAACATAATTTAGGCATGCGTGTTGGAATCGAAATTCTTTGTAATGTGCTTTGTTTTTGTTGGCGAATGTCCAGCCCACTCGTTATACTAAAGTTCTTTATCACTTTGATCTTTGATCTGTCTACCAGTGCGTTTGGATGGCCAACCAACCAAAATCAGTTGACCAGCGATGCATCAAAAGTAACAATGTTTTAAAATAAACATAAATACTAAGAAATTAAACTATAATATTTACTTGTCAATGGAATTAACACGATTTTAAAAGTTTCACGAATATTTATTGGGTTCCATTTAAAAAAAAAGTTTATCCACATCACTCACTTTTTGATCAGCGAAATAATATTTTATAATCCAATCAGCACAAAAATATACAATAAAGCTGGTTAACCTTCGTTAAATATCTACGTTTATAATGAATTGATTAATGCTCTATTGTTAAGGTCATTTTTAACCCCTAAATATTCCAAACAGTGACTTTTGTTTCGGTGAAACGGGATCCATCGGCACAGGATCCATGCATTTATTTCCAGAACAATAATCAAAACAGCAAAGTTGTGAGCCTGGACATTGTTGGTCGCTTTTACAGGGAGGTTGTTGTGGAGGAGGATTACAAACCTTTTGGTCGTCAAGATTAAGATATGCCGCAGGACATTGTCCAGTGTTCTTGGCTGTTTTGTAAATATATCATATTTTACAATTTGTAAAATTACTATAAATTATGTAACATTTAAATTATTGCAGAAAACAGTCAATCCTTACTTCTTTTATCACAAATTTTTCGAAAGCATTTGGGTCGATTTGGTTTTGGACAGTTGCATATTCTGCAATCCTGGATTATCAAAAGTGTGTCGGATGAGCACTGTAGTGAAGCTGTTGATGCAAAACGAAGGCAATGCTAAAGGGTTCCGTTAAACTGTCCAATTTCATACATTAATTTATTATTTTATACCTTTCTTCGTGATCACCCCTGTTGGACGCATCATTCTTTGTCCACTGCTAAAATCACTTAATGACAAAATCAGCAACACTATCACGCCAGCACATGTTATTCTGGAGGATACAGCTTTCATTGTGGCGGTCAGGTGAACAGCATCCAAGTGTTCTCGACTTTACTAACTACCACACAGTGTTGTATAATACTGGTGAAAAAAACTGCTGCACATTCGCAATAGCAGCAAAATTTGCAATGAGAGAAACGCATCATGTTCTTAACTAGTCTCTTTTTTAGAACGTCATTTTAGAACATCTCATCATTCCCATTATTACGCTTATCCTTTAGTCATAAACGCAAAAAATAATCGTGCATTACATTATGCTACTATAATCTTCACGCGTAAATGACATCACACATCCCATTGTATCCCATTAAACAATAGGGAATAAATGTCTCATAAAAGTCATCAATATTTTTGACTGATTAGTTCCTTGCTAATCACATATTGTTAAAAAACACCTTTATGTATATTATGCAGACGTTCTAATTAATTATAGATGTACATATTATCAAAACATCACGATTATCACGAAAAATCTTTTTGTTCTTTTTTACAATCTCATCATCACCATCATCATCAGCTCCTTTATAATCATTCCAAGTGGAAGAGTAAAACTCTCAAAATAACTGCTGGAATTATGTTAGATGAAAGGTGTGATATGGGAGGGAGGAAGCGACTACTAAAAACTATAAATAAAGTTAAAACAATAAAGGACCCACACACGTAGATCTGTATCTGAACTTCCAACACAAACACAAAACTATGGTATTTACGTTTAGTTTACCGTCTTTACCTTCTTCATCTTCATCACTGTCTACTTTTA
>JAITYZ010002736.1:0-16583 GCA_027744595.1 Paronellides praefectus
TTGTTGCCCTTTTGGGTAGCATTCACCAGTGCGGTTTACGCGATTTTTTCAACGATTTAGCACTTGTTGCATTAGATGATCATCTTTCCCTATTATGCCACCATATCCATATCCCCGATGGAGAAAAAAAGGCAGAAAGAGGATACAAGTATCATTTATTATAGTCATCATCATCATCATTTTAAAAATGTAGGTACATATTATACATGTAACTACATAACATAATATCTTATTACATGAATACTCATTAAAGAGTCTTTGTGCCACTTCTTTTTTATTTCTTAAATACAATCAACCTGGTATATATGCATAACTCTCTTGAAACACCATCGAACAAAGTAAGATAAATAATGTTTTTTTTTTAAACAACTTGCTCTTCTGCTGTCTTCCTTCATGGTATTTTCCTGATCAAGTCGCAAGTTTACTTTCGCTTTTACTTATCCTAAAACAAATTTCATTCCCATTGCATTGTTGAAATCAACAATCCAGCCAGTTGTTACTTTATTATGGACTTGTAATGTAACACATATACGCCGTATATTGTTTTAATCAGGTTTAAGCAGACTTAAGTAATCAACAGATTGAGTAATCATGATACTCGGTGAATTTTTAAGCAAATTTTAAATCAAGGTTTATGATGTATTTACCTATTTCAAGTTTACATGAAAATAAATATAAAAAGTAAGCTTTGTCGATTAAAAAAAAACGAAAAAAGGACAAAAATACATGGCACAAAACAAAATAGGTTCAAAGCATAAGACCACCATGATGGTTTACATAAGAAATATTATATGGTAGGTAGGTATGCATTTGTTGTATTTTTTTGAAACTTACTATTTAACAAACAAAAATGAATAAAAAACAGAGAGAATACAAATAATCCTTTTGGTAATCTTCCTACGAAGAAGGAGCGAGCTCAAAAAAGAGTGATTCATTTGAATACATTGAGAGCAGAGAATCCTGTTTTTATGAAATCTTAACGTGATGCTACTGACCCGAGTTTTTTTCAAAAGTGAGACGGGTATGCATGTATGTATGTATAATACCTGGTGTATGTATATTGTATTGTATTATTGTATTATGTACCTAATGTATAAATAAAACGTGTACAAAAAATTTGCCAGTTTTTTATTTATAGAGTTGGATAATTACACTTTCAATTTCAATACAACTCCATACATTTTTGTGAAAATAAATGGGTAAATTTGTATAAAAAAGAAGGTATTTAGAGGTTCTCTGGAGCAGAAATGATTAAGCGAATAATTATTTATCAATGACCCCAACTCCATCAAGTATACAGTTTTGGATCAATTAGCAACAAGGCATTAATTTATAAACAGCATATGTGTGTATAGCACGGTGATGATAATTGTCCATATTATTATGTTTGTGTATTATGTTACCACCGGACAGCCCACCCTTCGCCGGGGACCCTAACCCCAACTTTGAAATGACAATTAATATAATTTTTTAATTATTGTTTATTCTGTTTGTTTAGAGAGAGAGAGAGAGTTTACAAAAAACACAAACAAATGAATGACAATGCAATTAACGAGGTGATGTGTACGTCGGACTAAACTTAATGAATGATGTATGCACTGTGCATTCACAAGAGATTTTTTTGTATGTTTTTTATATGTATGCATGTATATCTGAGGATGATAAGCAAGCTCTCTTCTTGTTTCTTAATCTTCATCACACATTCGGAGAAAAAGAATGAGCGATAACATTTTCATTTTTGCGTTGGCCAACGACCTGTTGTTTGGTGGTGGTGTAAACGCAAGCACCAGAGCACCCACCACCACCAACCACCACCATCATCACCAGCCCAGCCACCAGTTTTGTTTTAAAGACCTCTTCTGGTAGAATTCTTAAATGGCATTCATGACTTTTGCTGGTTGGTAGGTTGTTGGGATTTGCAGAGATATGCCTACTCTTTACGTACTGGGTTCCCTCACACCGTATAATAATGATGATGTATTCAAAAGAGAGAGAGAGCTTAATACCCACAAAACAACCAGTTGTTCACCCTCAGGAATCACACGGCCAGTGACCCTCCCCCAAGTATTCAAGGCAATCTTCTAATTGCCGCACTATAACTCAAGTAGATAGAGAGTACACAGTATGCACGTAAAAAAAAGTACAAGAGAGTCAAAAAGGAAATCAACTTTATCTCCCCGTAATTTATAGTTTTACTTTAAAAGTTTTTAAGTGGAAAAAATGTATCCGATATTTGAGAATGATACACTTTTCCGTTTCCGATCTTCCGATATGTACAAAAAAAATTGTACACACGTAGCCATGCTAAAAAAAGGTGAAGGTGGTAGCGATAATATGTACGAAATGGAACGCTATATAACCATATCGGAAAAGCCAATCTTATGATATGATCATGATAATTGCAAGTGAAAGAAACTGCTTCCGTATTAAAATATTACAGTCTAAATATTTTAAGCAATTTTCATTCATATCGTATCTCGTTTTTGAATCTCTGGAATATTTATGATGAGCTAAAACAGTAGCAACCTGAAATAATAATTATTTATGATTCCTGAATTTTTCTACACACATTTTCCCCTGAAATCTTAAAGCATAATTTGTGAATATGTATACCGATAAGGTTCAATGCATTTCAATCCCGATGCAATCAGACACTTTTTACCGTATAAGCACTTATCTTACAATAATTAGTAATTAGTGGGGAACAAGCATGTTTGTATGTCTGTAAAGCATATTGATGTAAAAAAGTATGGTCCATTAATCTCCAAACACCAAACACCTTCAATAATTTAATATAAAAAGCTACATAAAAATGATCGTAAAAGGCAGGAGAACTAGACTTGGAAGTAAAGGTTGCGTAGAGCTACACAGTAAAACAAACTATAAAAATAAAAAATTGAAATATTTCATATTTTTACAGCTGTCGAAATTCATGGCACTTAAAAATTTCATGAAAAGTGTTGCTCATATCATTCTACTGCGCATGCGCAAGCCATACACGCCAATATATATAACCCCATACAAAAATACATTGTTGTTCTCAAACCGTAATGGAATTTTACAGGAGCACTTTTCAGACTAAAAAGGAAACCAAAAACCAATACTGAACATTACACATCATTGCATATAAGGTTTGTTTGTTGTGCTGATTTCATTAACAAAAGAAAAAGATCGGTATGAGTTATCACCATACACAAAAAGTCACTTTATTTTCATCTGCTTAAAATATATAATAATATGTGCATTCTAAAATAATCCAATGCAAGATACAATGTAGCATTTCAAAATGTGTATTCAACAATCGAGACAAAATAGTTCACTTCATAACAACAACACGAAGGACCACATGGAGTAGGAAAAAAAATGAAAGGTACATCACATAAATATGTGCTGCTGTTACTTTTGCATAGGTAATATAATATGCAGAGAGAGTATTCATCCATGTACCAAACCAATATACAAATGAAGATGAAGACGAAATACCAATGCCAATACTATGAATACAGGAAGTTTTTGAAAGTAAAATAGATGATGATAATCTGATGATACTCACCATGAAAAAAAATCAGAACAAAATGAATAGTAGTCACCAAGTCTTGAAGCGTGCGCTGCTGCTGTTAATATTATTATGCTTCTTGTTCATAGATCATCAGAGAGATGACAGAGAGTAAATTGAATATATTATCTTAGGTTCTTGTGCTGCTACTGATCATGCATACTGTTTTATTTTTGTAGATTATAAAATCTTATCATAAATAACATGTTCACAAGAACACAACAAAACAGTTAACAGGAAAAGATTTTTTTTAAGTAATAAGGGGAGGAGGACGCTTTATCTCATTAACTACTAAAAGTCTGGCAGTCTCAAATCAAAACTCAATCATTCCAAAGCCGACTGCAGATCAGGCTAAATAGGCACCATCATCGGCTCTGCGTTGCTGTTGGTAAAAAAAGAGTGGCGTGTGTTGTGTGTCAAAAAAACGCAGTTGAAAAGCTCCTGTTCGCTTAGAGCTTATGGACAATACGTGATTTTCAAAAGTTACATATGCCAGTCATTTGGTAAGAAAAAGTAAACATGTTTCAAAAACTAGCATTTTTGTCACTGATCATTGTGACATTAGATGCAGTTGTAGCGGATGTTGGGGATTTGCCACCGACCAGGTAACTTTATAGCAAAAAAATAAAATCCATGCACATTCCATAATGAAAATTTTTGCTGTGACCTATTTTTTATTTTGGTTTTTTTTTGTATTTAAAAGTTACATACAGGAGTCTCCTTGGGCCTGGATATGCAAGGACGCAACTTGTGTGAAAGTTGGCAAGGAAGACTTGGGCCCAACTGAAGATGGCTCTCCACTGAACGTATGCAAGCTTAGCTGTGGCAAGTATGGGGCATTGCTACCCCGTCCTACTGGCAAGGTTTGTACAAAAAAAGTGTAAAAAAGTAGCATCTACGAGACAATTTACTAGTTTAAATGAGGTGACAAAATATTTTTTTTATACATAGGTGGAAATCAGCAAAGAATCTGTAATGTTTTATCCACAAAATGTCCGATTCGCCCCAGTACAATCCCCATCCGCCAGAATAACAAATCTGACAAGGGAAGCTGAAAAGATTTTCAAGTCGTATCTCATCAAGGTATTTAGCCAAACTGACAAGCAAGGCTATAATTTAATTGAATTTAATTGAAATTCAAGGCAGTCAATTGACAAAAGCCACACATGAAATGAACATGAGCATAAAGCGTGTGCGTCGCGGAATTTTTATTCTTTAAATTCATCGCTTCATATTTTTTTCAGATGCATCCGGATAACATCGGTAACACAGCACCTTTCCCTAGTGGCACTGCAGTAGATCCCATTGCAGCAAACAATCTTGTCATTCAAATCAACATTGTACATCCCTTCTCAAAGCTTGCCTTGAATACTGATGAAGGCTACCTTCTTTCTGTACAACAACAAGATAACAAGGTTTTTGGAAAAATACAGCCTGCTAATTAGTATATCAATTTTTATGAAACCTTTAAAAAAAAATTGGAATGGAAATTTACTTTTTTTTTTAAATGTTGTAGAATATTGTAATGGCTTCAGTAACAGCAAACACGTATTTTGGAGCAAGACATGCTTTGGAAACTTTGAGTCAGCTAATTGGCTATAATGATGAAATGAACTGCTTACAGGTATGAAAAATGTACACAGCAGTGCACTTTTTTTGGATGAATTTTTTTATTTATATTTTTTGCTATTTTAGATTGTTGACAGAGCGGTCATCCAAGACAAGCCTGTGTTCAAGTACCGTGGTATAATTCTGGACACATCCAGAAATTTCATGTCAGTGAAAGTGTTAAAAAGATTGATTGATGGCATGTCATACAATAAATTAAACATGTTCCATTGGCATATCACAGACACCCACTCGTTCCCATTTTACTCAAAAAGTGTTCCACAGGTAAAAATGATTTTTTAGAGAAAGAAAACCTATCGTGACTATAAAACTTTTTAAAAAATGCTTCATAATATCCCACCATTTTTTAGCTGACAAAATACGGAGCATATTCGCCCCGTCAAATCTACACAATTGATGAAATGAAGGATATTCTGTTCTCAATTATTTTTCGCTATATTTCCTTTAAATAATTCACAAGACATTCTTTTGTGGCAATTACATATTTTTGAGTAGCTTCATGTCAAAAAATGATTGAATTTAATTGATTGTTACAGGCCAACTTTATCGTGACATGTTGGAAATTTTTGACAATGACTTATTTCACATGGGAGGGGACGAGGTGAATGTGAACTGCTGGAATGAGACGGCTGAAATCACAACGTATTTAACAAAAATGGGTAAAGACCTCGGCCATGAAAGTTTCATCGATTTATGGAACACATTCCAGCAACGAGGTATTACGTGCATTTTTTTCACTGAAAAATAGATGCTTCCACTGCTTTCAATGATATGAGCTAAGCCATAATAATCATAATCCACTATCAAATTTCCTTCCTTTTTGTCTGGAATTATTTGCAGCCTTGAAAGTTTTGAAGGAAAAAAGCAAGGAAGTTAAAGGGCCAAATAGTAACCTTACTGCCATTTTGTGGACTTCTGATTTGGTTTCCAAAAAACATTTACTGGAATATGTTGACAAGGCTGACTACATTGTTCAAACATGGACAACAGGAAGCGATGAGCTGATACCGTATATGTTGGACAATGGTTATCGCGTAATATTTTCGAATTACGATGCTTGGTACTTTGACTGTGGATACGGAGCGTGGGTGGGTGAAGGACCAAACAATTGGTGTTCCCCGTACAAAGGTTGGCAGCAAGTTTACGAAAACTCCCCATTCAAAATCTACGAGAATGCGACAAGTAACGACAAAGCACAGCAGGCTTTGACCCAAGGACTGATTCTCGGGGGCGAAGCTGCCATGTGGAGTGAGCAAGTGGATGGAACCTCCCTCGACAGCAAACTTTTTCCTAGAGCTTCCGCTCTTGCAGAACGACTATGGTCAAATCCCTCCACAGGTTGGTATGAAGCTGAGCCCAGAATGATTCATAACAGACAACGTTACGTGGAACGTGGCGTGAATGCAGACAGACTCCAACCTGAATGGTGTCATCAAAACGAAAACCTCTGCTATCTTAATTAATTGTCAAGTGTATATTTTATGTGATTGATTGATGATATTAACCTTGTTGATAAGTTTACATCGCATTTTTTTAAATCGATTTTTTTTTGTTTAAATTTTTTATTTACATTTAAACCCAAATTATGACAAAAGTGTGTGACAGGAGCACACTGACTGAGTTGACAAAAAAATGTTGACAAATTAAAAAGAATTAAAAATTGTAATTAAACAAGAAATTTTATTAAACAAATATGAATGTTTTTACAATCGGATCATTTTAAAAGATTTCACAAGACAAATAATAATTGCATTTGATAATAATAATTATTATTATTCATCCGGATTCAGAATAGGTAAAGGTGGAGTAGGGCACCTTTCTCTGGAGTCTGCTCTTCTCACTCGCTTCCTCCTAAATATCTTACACTCTCCTTTCATTATGTACGGAATAAGACCACAACTTAAATATTTTGCAATTGTTATTAAGCAAATTTTTATCCTTCTTCTCCTCTCTGCACGCCTTCCACTCCTTTTTCGAGCAGAAATTCTTAGTTTTATGGCATGCTTATTCGCGTCCGCATTCCTCCTCTCCTCCGCCACCGCAGATGCTAAAGATGATGATGTTGTGGATGCAAATTGGGGTGCAATTGATTCTTCTTCTACTTGCGTTGCTGTACCACTACTTCGCATTCTTAACGATTCCTTTACCATCTGCAGCGATTGTTTAATTTGCGCTAATTTAAACCACGCTTGCATTGCGTGTTGTACAGACTTGTTCCGCTTGATAGGTCCTCCGCGATTTTTATTGGAACTACTCACACTTGACTCAAGATTACTATTCGCTGCTGCTCCTATTTTATTTCCGTTTGCGTAATTATTCCACTTATCACAATAAATCCTTCTGTAGACTCGTGCAGCTCGAAGGCGGCTTTGTATCATTTGCTGTCTTCCCATCTCCTTTTTAACCTTAAACTCATGAGACTGATCGATCCCCATTTGGGGAAACGTTGTCTCTTTTGTGAAACTTATTATGTTCCTTCCTCCAATCGTCCCTTCAAAACTCGTCTCATCCACCGAGTCCGGATAAGTTATGAAAGCTACGCCCTTTGGAACCGTGCGTCTTTTACGTTTCAGCAAACTGTCACTCAACTCATTTTTAATGCCGCCCCCAACTCCAAAAATGTTTGAATAAGAAATTAGCTTTAAGCCTTGTTCCTGTTCGGGAAATGTGGCGACAGTTTGAAAGGCAGTCAGAGATCTCGCGTAGTATGGCACGTTGGCTGCTGTTGATATTCGGGAGTGACGTTTTGGAAGTGGCACAAGGAATTCTTTTGGTCGTTCCCTGACAAGCTTGTGTAACGGGGTATTGAATAATATTTTGAGGTATTGAAGTTGTAACAGGATTTCTTGCTCTTGGGGGTTTAGCTCGACGTGGGTGAGATGACGAAATAAAATGTTTTGAAGAGATTTGAGTGATGTTAAATTCGTGGGAAAGGAGTCCATAAAATTCAAGGTTTGAGGTTTGTACAGTCCATTTTGCAAATTTTGTATACTGACTATTCGGGAAAAGGTGGGATACGAGATTGAGAAATCCTCATTTTTCATAAATCTTGGTGACATGTCAAAAGGATAGCTTCCAGATGGGGAGTCATTCCAAGTTTTAAGTTTGGAACAAGGCGTATATCCATTTCGAGAAAAACTGAAGGAATACGTCTTCCAAAACTCATTGTACGCGGAAAGATGATCCAAACTAGGCTCCTTGTCATTTTTCAAAATCCCTTTTCGTTTTGGGGACGACCCTTCTGCTGCTGCTGGAACTTTATTGGTGGTGACCAGAAGACTAAAATTACATGCAATGTTTTTACGGTAAATAAAGATAAGAAGATGGGATTCAAAGGCAACCGTTAGTCACACAACACCTGCTTTTATTCTCTGGTAGGAAGCTACCTTTTTCTTCCTCCAGCCAGCATCCACCCAAAAAGATCCCTCGTCTGTGTAGCTGTCTTCTGGAGCGACGAGCCATATTGCCAAGTGCATGCAATAACTTTGGAAGTTGTTGGATTGCACAAGATGCAATAGTCACACTGTTCACGGTTTCCTTCAATAATAAAAAATAAACAGTGATTTTTTTAAATGCATTTTTGTGAAATGTCAAGTCCACTGTACTTTGTTACAACTTGTGTAATTATCCAGATAAGTTAAGTGACTTTTTTGCATTTGCATACCAGATCAGCTTGTGGAATAACAGATTCCTTTTCGCTTAGTCCCATATTTCAGGTAGACGAATAATTTGTAACGTTGAAGCTACTTTTGTTATGTTTGCCAAGAATTGTTCAAATTGCTTTATTATTTTTTTATGGCATATTTTCAAGATTTTGCGGGGTTATCTTTAGCTAACGATCATATTACTAATGAGATTTTCAATGATAAGCTATGTAATATGAAGGAGGAGAAAGCGGAGGAGTTGAGTAAACTAGAAAACGAATTTTCATGACAACTTTACACTATGGAATAAGAACCCAAACTCTTGTGTATCCAGTTGCCCCATCTCCTCACATTGATGTCAGCTTTGTGCTTTGTGGGATTACGCATTTTATGAGTTTGAAGTTTGAACAAGCAATAAAGTTATAAATATGTTGAAAATTGATAGTTTATGTTTGGTTCTTGGTTTTACACTTCCCTCTTATTGGTTATTGATTAAATTCACTCTGCAAATAAAAACAAAATTATTATCAAAGGTCCAGCCATAGCTTTTTGAAACTCATTTTCTGTTTTGATTTATTCTGCGTTTGGTTCTGTATAATCTATTGCAGGTTTATCCTAAACTGTTGAACTTTAAAAGGATTAATCGGACATGACCATGGCCAAGACGAGTAAAGATTAAAAAAAATATTGAAAAAGTACAGATTGCTCATCGTACATACTTTTTACCTTGCCGGTGAGCAATGATATCCGAAAGAGAAAAATATTTTGCAGAGATTACGTTTATGCTACAATTACTGAAATAATCACAACAATGCATCACAAAAATTAAATCCAGTGTGTGATCTGCACTTATGATCATAATCACGATAAAAGTGGTATAACCTTACATAACCTCATATAACCTTAATGCAGGTAACCTTATATATGATTATATAATATAGTGATGTAAGATGCACAGACAACCAGCTTTACATACCTTGCAACAATGCTCAAATAAATGAGATTTCAAAAATTTCCCAGGAACAAACACATGGACAGAGCCAATATTAGTAGTTACCAGTTGCCCAATGCCATTCGATGTGCAAATTATAAATGGTTTGTATTTGCATTACATAATAAACATAGGCACCTTATTTTTTGTTTATTTAATGATTTTGATGTAAATATAACGTTTATAGTAATTGCATATTATACAGTATCATAAAAAATCCTTGAGATTTTTCCATTAATAAAGTTGTTAATAAACCCAAATCAAAGTTGTGTCAAATTCACCAGCTATTTTTTAGATTGTTAAATTAGTTTCACTAATTCCGGACGTATCATCCTTCTTTTTCATCTTGCTTTCCCCCTTTAATATTTCCAGTTCACCAGGAACACCAAAAAGTATCACTTTCCCGATATTCTGCAACACTTTCCGTGACTCCTTTTTATGCAAACGTTTCTTGGAATTCTTTTTTTCGCTACCACCGGTGAATAAATCAGAAAAAAATGTCATGATATCACAGAAAATTTCATCCCTTTTCAGGTACTTTTTAAAGGACTCATCCCTTTTCGATGAGAGGATTATTCCCTTTTTGCATCCCTCCTCACTTTCACCTGCTCCCTGATAAACAACAACAATGACAAGATGTGTCACATCGTCGTCTGTCATGTACAAGTCACAAGTAGGAAAAAATTGGCGAATAATGTTGGAAAGTTGAAACATTTCCAGGGACGTGGCCGTTGTTGCAGCTCACAATGCCCCGTGTAGTCAAGATGCAAAATATAGAGGGTATTAATATTCCCCACGGCAGTTTCATGTTTTGTTGCTACTCATAAACTTTAGTGATGTAAATGTAACTACTGAAATCAATATCAAGTGGAAGGTTTTCTTCCAGTGTCAACTCCTCAAGTTAATAAAAACAGTGAAGACAAGGGTATAGGTAGTACATTAAACAAGACAAATACTAAATAATTAAAATAGTACTACTTTTTAAATTTTGAATGGAAAAATGGAAAACACATGGAACTTTTCAAAGTGTTTAATCAATCCATTCACAAATTAAAACTTAATAAACCCTTAGAATGTTTTCAACTTTCCATCGTCCACCAACATTATGTACTCTACTAGCAGCAATAGCTATTTCCTTTGTTAAACGTTTTTACAAGCCCTGCCAAACAAGCCGGTATTTCAATAATTTCTCATCAGTATAATTACACCTGTACACGCTCTTCCAAAAAGCGAACATATGCTCTTTAAATTTGGAATAAGCGACCATCCTTTTATTAACTACCGAAAGCATTTCATGCTTGATAGGTAGTTAATGCGATCACGATGTTTGTCTGTCTGTCTGTCTGTCCGTCTGTCCGTCTGTCTGTGGACACGATAACTCTTAAACCCGTTGACCGATTTGGCTCAAATTTGGCATGTACGTTGCTTGGGTTAAGGGGAAGGTCCCTTTCGATTTTCAGAAAAAATCAAAATTTTGAAAAAAAAATCAAAATTTTGAAAAAAATTTCAAAAAAGGTTTTTTGTTTCGTTTTAGTAGTTCTGCTTTCGGTAGTTACTTATTCCCGGTTTAAACAGGTTTATTCTTTTTAAGGTTATGCGTTATGTCGGCACAATAGTTATTTAGTTTATATACTACTCAATGATTGAAGACATTAGCCTTTTAATTAGAGAGATTAAGTATATTTTTAATTATAAGGTAGTTGAGAAATTACGGAATTTCATCCACATAAAAATTAAGTCATATTCCAGAGAAAATGATCAAATATTTTGTTCAGTATTTCAGGAATGAGCTAGCAAAAAATCGGTTATGGTAATCCATGAATCATGGACCATGATTATACGGTTTTTATATGAATTCCTACCTTATCATGGCACGAGAGAGTGTAAGAAGTTGGAGTTGAACGAATTCCTTTGATTATGGATTACAAAGCATGATTTTACGGCTTAATGTAGTTAAATAAAAATTAGAAGTCAAAATAAGTCTTAGTACAAAAAAAACCAATTCTTAATATTTTTCCTTAGGTTGAATACATGAACTCGCATCTCCTAAAAGTAAATTTGAGAATTGGTCATAATCTGATTCGTCCTTTCTGTGGGAAAATGGGACGCTCAATTAACCGTTCTTATCGGATTAAACTTGAGTCTCAATACAAAGTGAAGCGAAGTACTTTGCAAGATCCTCCGATCCGTGCACTTGGTCCAATGTATCTCTATCTCTTATTCTTATAATGGACAGTCAATCGACACCTCCATAGATAATCCTCCATAAACAGATAGGTATTGGTGATATATTACCTCCAGAGGTAAGTTCCCTTCCCCCAACACCTGAGGCGGTATTTTTCACCTCAATCACTGACTTTTAACTTCGTCTCAGCTTCGTTACCCCGTTAATTTTTTTTACAAAAGCCTTACATATAGACAGAAATATCCAATTAATTGTTGACGTACCTATTTATGTATATAGATTTTATACTTAAGCTAAATTACACACAAGACACAAAAATATTACACGCTTTTATGACACATTGTTGTATTAAAGCCATGAAGGCGCAACTGATCATGCGCATCACTCATGCATGAAGTTTGATCTTGTAAATTTGAGAGACAAAGAGATACAAAGCATTCAGATGAAGCAAAGGTTGCACCTTTGAAGCTACCTGCACTCCAAGGTATTTATTACATTGCATTGTTTTACTGTAGTTGGACCCTAATGTAAAAAATAATACTTAATCTTGGCTTAACAATGCACGGCTCATCTTGTCCAACTTATAGCCAATAATTATATGCACTTATTGAATAAATACTTTTAAGTGTTATAGCATTTGACTGATTACATCTGTGTTCCAATCTTCAATTGATGTAGATCAAACTTTGTTGGTCCAACAAGGAATACAAAACAATACAAGTAATTTTTGACCATTTCTTTATGCCACTACTATATTTATCCTGTCCCATTTTGAGACGCCTTAAGGAGCGTACTATGTATATGCAGATAGGTAGGTGGATGATCTCCTATTGATTAGAGTATAAATAGTAGGATCTTTTTAGCAAAAAGGCATCAGTCACCTTTTCCTCTCTTCTCTCTCAACTTCTTCTTTTCTTTTCTTTTTTCTTTTGCTTCACGCAAACCTCAAGTCATCATCATGTACAAGATTGTGAGTTGAAAATATTTTTAAAAAATCTGAAAAATATGCTTATAAAACGGTAAAAAACGTATTTCTATAAAAATCGTGATTTTTATTATATTATACAGGTTGCTGCCCTTTTTGCCCTCGTCGCCGTCGCTTCTGCCGTTGGTCCAATCGTAAGTAGAACTCATGACATATCTTAATTCAGTAGTTGCAGTTATTTTTATTCAACTTAATCCGGAATATCACAGGGAATCTCTGGATTGTCCCACACCCAAAGACTTCAAGGATGGGGATGGGGATCTGGAGCTGGAATTGGAGGGGCTGGACTCGGTCTTGGACTTGGAGGAGCTGGACTTGGTCTTGGGCTTGGAGGTGGTAGACTCGGTCTTGGACTTGGAGGAGTTGGTCTTGGAGGAGCCGGACTCGGTCTTGGACTTGGAGGTGGACTCGGTCTTGGACGTGGAATCGTAGGAAACCAACTCGGTCTTGGAATCGGAGGAGGACTTGGACACGGAATCGGAGGAGGACTCGGTCTTGGACTTGGAGGAGCCGGACTCGGTCTTGGACGTGGACTCGGTCTTGGAGGAGTCATCATCGGTTAAGCTTTGAGCGAGCCAAAAATGTTGCCATTTTTAGCATTTACAATAACTAATTAGGTTTTTGATTTGAACCAATAATTTGACTAGTCATTTTTCAAAGTTATTACATTTAATGTAACTTATTAGAACCAACTGCATTGTTACCAATAAAATTAACTTTAAAAAGAAACAATCTACTGCGACTTGCTTAAATAAAAAATCAGTCCATCAGACATAAAATATCTTGTATATAACAATCACATGGTACAGTATTCCATATTTAAAATTTTATTAATTCAATTTTCAAACAACATTATTACAATGTTTGTTGTACAGAAACGGATTACTGTACACCGTGCGCAGGCATAAATTAACATAAAATCTTACACTTACACATTTTTTAAATTTTCATACAGCAATATTTAATACTTTTGTATGAAATTACGCTATCCTAAATTACAGCAAATATTAACGGTGAATAATTTAAGATTAATGAAAATGAAATAGAATTCATTTCAGTTACATCACAATAACTATACAAATTATACAGCTTAGCTTTATACTACAGCGAGTTAATTGGTTTTGATTTTTAAAATTAATTGTTTGAACAACAACAAAAAAGTCGTTATTACTGACTACCAGAAAAAAATAGCACAAAAATGCAATCAGTCGATTTTCTTCTTAAAGTTACAAAAATACATAAACAAAATTAAATTAAAATATGGTACACAGAGATCTCTACATATGAATGCCTCTAGACACTCGTCTCTTAAGCGATCTGGTGTCACATGCATGACAAATAATCTTTTTCACTACGCACGGAGCAAGCGCTGGACAAACTACGCAGGATGACATTGGTCCAGTGCAAAATGAGCGAGGAAAAACAGAATCTTTCACAATTTTATATCTTAAAGCAAGTTTATTGCACTGAAAGCAATATTTTCCACCTTGGAAATAGCTCTGAACAATTGATGGCAAGGGTAAACTCTCAGTCAATTTAGTTCTGAAATCAATAATAGAAATTATTATTATACGTCATATTTATACAATAACAATCTAGAAAACTTCAAAGATACAAAATTGTTGTAAAACGTAAAATATATTACCTATTCTTTCGTTGCACGTTCATCGCCACTTCACATGCCATTTCGAAGAGGGTTGGGACACTGGAATAGCCAACGTAATCAGCTGCCATATTATCTGAACTTTGCAATTCCGGATTTTCTGACATATCCAAATTGGACAATCCAAGATTCTGTATTGTCGCTGGCATAAAGAGTAAGCGATTTTTACGAATGTTCAGGTTCCTAGAGGGATAATAATAATAAAAATAAGAGAGATCAAGGTATCGTATGCCATCAGTTTGTAACGACACAGGCCCGAGGGTTTAATGAACGTACCGTAAATTTTTCAGGTCCATCCAATTGTAAGGCAGATAGCGAATTTTATTGCAGCTGATGTTCAAGTTTATAAGAGCTTCCAGATTTAAAACAGACGCGGACATCTTAGTCAACTATGAAAAGCATAATCAAAAGTAAGATTGAGCTCATCTTTAAATAGCTACATATTATTCGAATAATAATGTAAAATATTTCTTTACCTTATTTTCAGATAAATCTACATGAAATAGATTTTTAAAAGGAGGTGCATTGAATAGATCATCAGGAATGTCTGCAATAAGATTCTTGGCGAGTACAAGACGTTGGAGGTTACAGTTCAGTTTTGTTAGCTACGTTAAATAAATAAATAAAACGACAAAAATAAAAGGAAGATATAAGACAAAAAAAATTAAGGGTGTACCTTTTAAACTTTTCAAGTAAATTTTGAATGTGTATACTTCTTTACCTCATTTATTTCCGTTATACGATTTTCAGTGAGATCAAGGGAACACAAACATTTTAATTTCAAATACTTCTGGTCTAACCTACGAAGTCCTATGCCTTGAACGATGATTTTTTCAATTGTAGATGGAATTTCATTTGGATAATTTTCTCTTTTTCGTACAGTCATGACTTCCTCATTTGTTCTGAAGTATTTTTTAATTTTAGCGCTTTCAATCCGTGATAATTCTGAAGACCTGGAAGGCTTAATTGGACTGCTTTTTCGCAAGGATCCAGGCTTTTCTTGGACTTTTGATTTATCTTCATTTTTAGCACTTTCTGCCTTTGATAATTCTGAAGACCTTTGACGTTTAACTGGACCGTCTTTTCGCAATGATCCAGACTTTTCTTGGCGTTCTGATTTATTTTCAGTTTTAGCACTTTCTGCCTTTGATGATTCTGGAGACCTTGGGCGTTTAACTGGACCGCCTTTTTGCAAGGAGACAGGCCTTTCTTGACGTTCTGACTTATCTTCATTCCTAGGCAATCCATTTCCTCTCCCTCTGCTAGAATCCGCTGACGTCAATTTCTTTTCTCCGCGCAACTTTGTCAACTCATTCATAAAGTCCTTCAGTATCTCCGGATTACATTCTCGCAACATAATGTTCATGGGCGGCTCTGTGATTTCAATTGTACCTTTTCCATCTACAACAAACTGTGTACGAAGAAGCTGGATATTTCGTACCTGCGCACAAAAGCTTCTTTGTATTGTCAATGCAAAATGCTCCTACAGTTTTACTTGTATTAATTTGCCACAACAAGTAGTTGTAACCTTACGTCAAAATCACGGGAGTCCTTTCTTGTGGACAGGACAAGAACTTGTCTACCATCTTCTCTGTTTCTTATCTGCAGCAATCCTTTGCACGACCTTCCCAATTTACTGTTGGCCCCAAAACCATTATAATGTGCCAATCGATTCACAACTACAACTGTCCCAGTGAGCTTCATGATAACTGCTTCCAAACAAATTCCGGGTACTGCACCGAATCTGAGAAAGTAAAAACATGAGAAGTTATAAATTACCATTAATCGTTTTAGTCATGTTGTTGCCATTAATTAACACAAAATTAACTATACATTTGCAGAACTAAAGAGATGATAACCTGCTGTTCTTGAAAAAACGAGAGAAGTTATGTTACGGTCAAGAGTTGAGTCAAAAGGGTATTCAATTTCA
>JAITYZ010002737.1:0-14265 GCA_027744595.1 Paronellides praefectus
TACATGTTAAAAGATGAGCAATGTAATTTGAGTTGATGTGAGCCAACATTTCGGCCCATTTGTTACATCGTACTACATTGAATTAAGCAAAAAGGAGGATGTACAGCTAATAACATATAAACTTCAATTCATTTCAAGTAAAAGCTTTCTAGAATTGTTTCGGATTATTCGATTTCATTCAACTTTCCATTTCCTTATTTTGCGTGGGCAGAAACAAGAAAATCAAGACTGAAAGGCTTGTCTCTGTTATAAATTCGCATATTTGAAATTCCCGTATTGGTCATGCCAGAATTTTGGAAGGAAAATTAATTTCCTTTTGAAGACCTTTTGGGGTTTCTACTTATCCGTGGTTAGCTCCTCGAACGGAGAAATCGTTTGGCTTATTGGCATGCTTGCTGCTAAAGAAGATTAACAAGAAGAGGAAGGCACTTTGCCCTGTAGACATACTATAAATAAATGCCTGCCTACACTATGTTGTGCTTTCGCAGCATAATACGCAGACCAAACAAAAGGAAACACTAGGAATGATATTTCCATTTTCATCATGTTTGAAAGGAGAAGGCTCATTCAAAAAAAATATTAGGTAAAAATCTGCTGATATTTTTGTGGCAAGGCATTCTTTTTTGGTAGCATAGACATCCGGCCATATACTGAATTTACTCTCCAGTACCTTTACGATACATCTATCTCGAAAACAAACGTATATCTTAAATAGAGTAGCAAATTGACGGTGGTATTGCCTTTCAATAAATTCACATGCTCAATTTCAAAGTTTATTCAAGAAGGTAGGTATAGCATACATTTTATTCATAGGTACCTAAAAATACCTATTTGTTGAAAAGTATGCCATCTGAATACGCATCTTCATTCCAGACATTCATTTTGCATTATTATTATTAATATCATTATTATAGGTACATGTAAGGTGATTCTAGACTCTCTTTATCCAACTCGAGCAGTATATACACATGTTCTTATGGAGCATTTTCGAATCAAACATTTATACGGTGTATGAACCTGTGCCAACTGCACCCAACTCCAAGTGTATGAAAACATGCTCATCATTTTTAAAAACGTTACTCAGCTTTATGAAACCCCGTGGGGAGTAATAACATTGAACAAATCCAAGTAGAGAGGCTTTCATGAATTTTTGGCAGGTAAAGGTTTATCAAGCCACTTTCAGATTCTCATGGAATGCCTGACGGCGACCTTTTTGTAGATCACGTTACTGAGCTACGACACATATTATATAAAAAACTCATTCAATATCAGAGATTTGTTTCTTGGTAGGGGTTTTTCATGCGTGTCCATAGGTAAGCCTCTTTTTCTCTAGAAAACAAGGTGCTACATATTTGCTGCCAATTTTGTGCCATACTGTCTTATGAAACAAGCCTTCATGTGCATTCATTATACTATAATGTATGAGTGCTTTTTTATACTCAAATGAGCTTGCCAACAAGATGGACTTACCCTCTCTTGATGAGACCCCCGTAAAATCGCCTTCGGATCCCTGCGTTCAAATCCGCCCTGATGCCTCTGAGCTCCTTACATTTCAAAACAGGAATTAAGTCACCCCAATAGGTACGTCCCATTCCATAAGCCGCATCCCTCCATTTCCGACAAATTGTTGGCAAGACTAGTTTCTCTGATCCGGCAAAGTAGTTTCCAAAAAAGTATTTGAGAAATTCTTCGTCCATGCATAACTGACTAGAGTTGACAAGAATTCGAAAGCGTTTATTGTGTTTTGGAGTTTTCCTGGTGAGGGTAGCAATCCGACGGGGAGTTGTTGGTGTTGAACTCATGGAACCTGCTGTTCCACTGTTGGGGATCATGAATGCTCCTCCACCTCCTCCGGAAAGAGTTGCGATATGATGTGGAAGAACAGCTACCCCTCCGTGTCTTAACAAGATGGAACTCGAATCTACCCCACCACCACCACCAGCGCTACCACCACTTGCCCCCGTTTGCTGTTGCTGTTGTTGTGCATTGTTTTGTTGATGGAATGAGTTGTTTGCATGAGAATTATTACTTCCTCCTCCTCCAGCAGAAGCAGAGTTGGATGCCGGTTTGGGAGGAACTTCTGGAGGCTTCTTCGCGTCTTTCCTTTTCAGCCGCATGATACACTTGGATATCTCCGCTGAAGCTCGGTCAATCATCCCAGATGACGGGAAGACTGATACCCTTTTTGTGTTATCAATATTGTATGGATTTACCTTTGACGAGGCCACTTTGTTAAGTTGCAGTTTTGCTTCAAATCAAATGGTGGATCTAGGCAATCCTAGGTTCAGCGTCCTACTGTCGCTGCTGCTGTCAGAAGAACCAATCAAGGAGATGGATGAGTGTCTTCAAGAAAATGTCGAAGTTGTAATTTCTTCACTAATTCCATCTTATGCAATATGTATGATCACACAAAACTAATGTAAATGTCTTGTAAGTCTGTACTTTCACTATACTCTACCCACAAATTGTCTTTTTTTGCTATAGACTCTTGTTTTCATGTAAATGTCATACAAAACATTTTCAGATTCCAAGTACTATATAATATATCCGTGTTCGTTTAGGTACTTTTCTCGTCATCATCAGAGTGGCTGTTAATGCATGTAGTTTTGTTTCGCTTTCTCATTATTCCAATGGAATTAAAAGAAAATTGCAGTGGAAACAAACAAGAGTAGTATACAACGGGTTACAGGGAAAGTTTTATCCTGTGCTATATAGGTGTAATCAGAAAATGTACATATTTTGAATGAATGTAATCTTCTCTTGATGATAGTAATAATGATGATGATGATGGCTCCAATAACATAATGCGATTCTTGGTTAATGACCCGTACATGTACTTTTATGTTGTCAACTTTTTGGCCACCAGGAAAAGCTTTCTGCTTCGTTATAGCAGTAGTGCTTACATTTTCCACTTGAAAACAATGGGAGAAGTAAAAGACCGTGCATTATTATCCTCCCGCATGACCTTTTTATGTTCACCCACTTCTTTCCCCACAAAAAAATCGATTTCTCTTTAGCAAATTCTCTTAAACCCTACTTGGATTTGTCGAGAGAGAGAGAAAGAGAGAGAGAGAAAATATACTGGACCAAATAAATATAACCAGTTCTGCCGCTGATTAATGATTTGTCTTTTTTTTTGTGGCACATCAATCACATTTCTGACTAGGCACTACTACACATTATATTAACATAAATAGTGCACACAAAGTTCTACAAAATAAAAATGCGTTGCACACGGCGTGCTCTTTCCGAATTTCGATATTTGTGCTACATATTTACAACTAAACTGTACAATATCCTGTCTATCAATGTTCAAAGCAATTGTGTACTTCAAGCCGTTGTTCCACTGCCCTTTCCATTGGTAAACAGGGGATGTAACACTAGTAATATGTCACAAGGTTTGCACAACTGATGACACATCACTTGGCTATTTGACTTGGTAATAAGGTAAAAAAATGGTATGTGGAGATTCTAGTGGTGGTGTAGTGTTTTGACAGAATGATAAAAGATAATAGTAATAAGTTGATAGAGGAAATTGTGTGTGGAAGATAGTGACGAGAAAAAAAGAAGATAGCTGAGACGCTATTGACTGCAGCTGCTGTACTGATTTCTTTCATTTTTGTTCCCCATCCTATATACAAATACAATGAATGACTGTGTAGCATACACACAGACACAGTGAAAGACTGACAGCAAAGAAAGCAAGTAAAACAAGCAAGCAATAAGCTATAGGAAGAGAGTATGGGAAAGGGAGATAAGACATGGAATGGAAAAGAGAGAGAGAGAGAGAGAGAGAGAGAGGGACAATAGTTTTCTTGCTGCTTGCAAGTTGTGATTCCGAAGAGAGCCGATGGAGGAAGAGAAAAGTGTGAGTCATTCATGATATCACGGCTTGTTTTCCTTTACACGCTCAAAAACATGCACCAACAACACTCTTTTTTTAAAGCAGCTCTGCTCTCTGGAACAGACAGAAATAAGTTTATAGCTTGTGTTGTAAAAGCAGAGGCAGGAATGAAACCGTAGTGTTGTATACCGTACCATCAAACATGAATATTATAGAATATAAATATGCAATGTGTATACACACACAAAAACAGGAGAGACATGGTGAATTTTGTGTAATAGTGAAACAAAAGGAAAGAACAGCAAAAAAAATTGAAGAAAAGAGAGAGAGAGAGAGAGAGTAGAGTGGGGTAGCAAGTAGCAGCTAACCGTAAACAGGGTACCCAGTCTCTAAACTGGACTTTTCGTGGTGGAACATATGCGGACGGAGTATATATAGAATACATGAATAAACTGAATCTAATACTGCACCCCTATAAAAAAAGTAGTTTCAAATTCCCAGCCATCACAAGCTGGAATATGTATATTCCTTATTCACTTGTTCATACTAAAAAGAGATGCATGATATATATGCACGTACGGGTCGAGGTTACTTACCCTTCCAGCACAACTACTGGAACATGGAAAGCAAGCATGAAAATCACCAATGAGCTTTTGCTTATTTTATCTCATTATGCTTTTATACGTAAATATTACATACACAAAAATGTATATGGTTTGTCGGGTTTGTCGCCTATATGGTTTAGCGTGTAAAGCACGTATTTATGCATGAGACTGGAAAAGGCGTATATATAAGTAAGTTATTATAAGTAGCATTGGGGGATCAATAGTGTCTCTATGGAGACTTTTCAACCAGCCAAAGATCGATCAATATTTTGGACTAAGGGGAAAGCACAGTTTTTTTAAAGATGAATAACAGGGATATCCTGTATAAATATATGGATACATATGCAAGTACTTTATACATATTATTTGTAGGTATGCATGTATTACGTATGCAAGACAGAGGGATACTTTGACTTTCAAATGAAAACTAATATAGTAATCTGACCTTTCTGCAGGGATACTCCTGCGACATGACATGCTTTTACTAAAAACTGGCTCAGCATTTTAAAAAAATACGTAGGTAAAAAATAGATGCAACGTTTACGCTATGGTCAAAAATTTTGTTCATGATTTTCCGATAAAAGATAAAAAGGTAGTTTTATTGTAATATGGCACTCCAATCAACATGTAAATTTTATGAAATTCATTATAGGCTCTTCATAATATTGTATTGTTTGAAAAATTTAATGTGCAAAAATGTGTGTTACATACATAGTCATAAAATTATTTAGTCTAGTCACTAGTCGGGTTTACAAAGGAACCGTCAAATTCTCACTTCCTGACAACGTAACAAGGAAACTATTCCACACATGATGACTAACAGGATTTATTGAAGATGTGTCCCTTTGATCATAGCCGCTAACTTTAGGATCATGCAGTATGGCGAAGGCTATGTTTTTCAAAATGTAAAATACATATTATGTTACCGCGAGTGGTTTTGTTTTATGTAGACACTTGTTGAAAAGCGCCATGTTGAACACTCATATACCTAGATACCTATGTAAGGTAACACACCTTTGTTACCTGGAGCTGAATTATGAACTGTTAAAATTGTGTTAATTGCTCATCTTTTCATATTCTACATCGTCCAAACATTGATAAGCAATTATTACATTAATTTAACAAACATCATATCACTTTGTGTAAGGGAGCGCGTGTGTCTGATGTCTTGCAAGACATCTTTTTTCTACCTTTTTTGTAATGTTTGGTGTCACAACTGATGAGTGCTGGAGGGCACAAATGTCACCAGTAATTATTCCAGCGGGTGGTATTCTGTCTGGTAAAAACCTTTTTTTACATAAAACATTAAAAAATGTATGAAATTGTGAAACAATTTATTTTATATTTTAATAGTTTCTTACTAAAATCCAATTTCTAATATTTTGTATTTACTTTTATTATTAAAAAATCTCATTATTTTTTCATAAAGTTTTTACGCTGTTACAGTCTAGTCTGAGTATAAAGTTGCGATAAAATACTTGTTTTGCTCAATTAAATAATATGCGCCACTGCAGGCACTCGACGTGATAACCTCTTGACATTCATTACGCATCATTGATTCTCACGTAATTTTGCTCGCTCGGTATACAAACCGTTATGATGCTTAAACATCATAAATACTAATTATCTTACACCACCACACTATGTTTATTTAACAGTGTGTATCTCACAAAAAATTTACGGCTTGTTTTCTTGTAAAATCCACCAAAGTTTTGCATTTATCTGGACAATAATGGCCTATGATTATATTAAACTAAACATGGCTATTTAAAATATTTTTTCATGTAGGTATATTTAGCTGTAGCTCAGTTTAAACGAATATGAATGACGACATGAACGTACTGGAATCTGACATATAAATATTAATATAAGTTATATAAGTTCATATAAATTCAAGAGCGTTTCGTTTTCAAGTAGTTATATCACTCCGCCTCTCTCTCTGTTCTGTTTCAAAAAAAATATGCCACTTAGCATGCCCTAAAGAAACAACACATATCTATTATGGCATGTTAAAAATCCTCCGTTTAATTTTCTAAATTGTAGCAGCATGATTATTACCCAGTTGATAATGAGAAAATGTAACACGCGTGAGTTTTACCTCACACACAACATGCACGCCCAAGTGGGTCATCATCATATGTACAAAGTACAAAGGAAAATAAAACGAAAAAACTCTGATTTCAGTTGAGCAGACCCATCTGAGAATACATTCCCATATCAATGTAATCTGTGCAACTTTTTAAGTATGTTTTGCGTACATGCAAGGAAAGATGGAAAGATGTGAACAAATGCCGTTGTTGTATCCACCAGAGAATCCAGACAGGCAGAAAAGGGATCTTCCGTCTCTCTAGCTATAGTTGCATGAAAGAAAATTGACTTATGGACAATCAAGAAAATGAAGTAATAAGTAGTTTGAGCAAAGAAATATAGAAAAATCGGCAGTTTGATTAGTAGTCAACATGTTGACATAATAATAGCATGTCAGATCTGTCCATCTGTCTGCCTTTTCATTCATTTATATGATTATAAACTATAAAGTTCCATCAACACAATGTATAATATTATATAAGTATATAGGTAACATATAAACACGAATATTATTCACGCACGATATATAGTTTGATAGTATCACGCTTAGTTTAACGAAATGAGAGGTGTTGGTATCACGTCAAAGCTGTCTTTCCTCAATGTGGCATAAATATATAATATGAACCGCAACAGGAGCTACCACAGCCAAACAAGTCCAAAAGATGTCTATGTCCATTATACTTATGATGGAGGCTGTGTTTTGTCGGCTATCCTTCTTTTTCTTGAAATAAAGCTAATTTATTTTTTTAAAGAAGAAATGGCTTGTTTTTTTGCAATTAAGTAGCTTAAAAAGTTGGAAGTTAGAATGAGGATCACATATCATCATAATGACTCGGATCAACAAACAAACAGTATAAAAATCACATGTAATATAGGTATACCTACAACAGACATAGACATAATAAAACCCAAACATACCATCATAAAAATTATATTATCCAAATAAATTCATTCGCTGGCCTTTTCTATAAAAGCTCTTTCTTAAGATGCATGCATGTAGGTACAATGTGTGTGAGAGGACGATAAATGATAATATAATGATGATGATCCGTGAACGAAGTTGGTTAAAGTTTCATGAAAGGAGATCCACACAGTTACTTTGTTGCTGCCTTTTGAAAAGTAACAACTTTTCTTGTTAGCCCAGTATTATTATCATTTCCTCAACAATGGTCCTTGTTTCAATATAATCCTGTTCAAAACAGTTGTTGTTTATGACAAACGCATTTACTTTAAAGTGTTCATTATGGTTGTTACTTCCAAGTCTTTTCTTGTACATTTAGGAATTGTGCTATTTATCAGCTCAACAGTGTATGGAATATCAGCATCACGTACAAAACATAAATCACAAGTGTGAAAATATTTACTATTACTCATTTCTTTCAAGTCATTTGATATTAATACGTAAAAACATAAATTTTAAGTAATGTTATGCTTCACAATGCTAAATCGGAAAAATTATCATTATTTTAAGTCAAGGGTTCCAGGGAGGAGGGAACGGCGCACAGCAAACCAGCAGATCGCACAAAATCAAAAGGGGGATTTGGACATGATGGATTCCAACTTTGATTTTAATTTCAAGTGGGATGATGAACCGCCCGAGTTTATTTCGCAGTTGGATTTAGAATTTAAATGGGATGATGAAAATGAGACTGGTTCAGCACCCAACAAGGTATCCATCCGCAATATCACAGTGAACAAAGACTACGATATCACCGGCCCAATGACACAGTTAATCACAACTGCAGCAAATCACTCTTTCCATGAAACTCGTAACAAGTTATCATCGTCAGAAGCGCCTCCACTACCTAAAATGGATAATCCTGAAATTGCTAACAAAAATGTATTTTAAAACGAGTACAACTATGTATATTACAATTTATACCATCAATTTGCTTACATGTGTGTGCTTTTAGAGTTTGTATTAAACTTTTGATTGTATTTATTTTTCAAGATTTCAGGTTATTCAACTTGTTCTTGTGATGAAATTCATTCCTTGTTCAACAATGTTGAGGTTCGTTTGGAATTTAGAATACTTGCATTCACAGGAATGTAATAGTGGCATTTTTAAATATTTTAGTTTGACATTCCAAATCATTATTAATCATTATGTAGATTTTGAAAGGTGATATGGGGAAAAGGGGACGTAGAGGACACAAAGGTCAGGAACTTTTTTTTTCATTTTCTCATTTTCCTATGTAAAAACATGCCAAACTCTTTTTACATGTAAAAATACATACACTGAATTAAAGGTGATCCGGGACAGAAAGGTACACCTGGGTTGAGTATCGTTGGTCCAAAGGGAGAGCCTGGTGATTTGTTTCCTTATCATCTAATGAACCAGTTACAACTTAAAGGTGAACGAGGACCCCCTGGACCTCCTGGCCCATGTATGGTTTAAAAAAAATTAAATTCAGTTCGTCCCGAAATTTTTTGTCTGTAAATCATAGTGCATATTTTTTTGTATTTTTAGGTTGTTCAGACTCTTCCGACTCAACGCCAACACCAGCAAATATTAAAAGTATGTAATAAGATAGAGTAGGCAGGCAGTAATAATCAATGTAGTTTAGCTTCATTGTAAAAACCAGAAGAGCCTCGCAGCAAACCAAACTACAGGATTGTTCCTGGAGCTTTAGTATTCAAAACACTTCCGTCAATGTTACAAGTTTGTTAAATTCGATTTTCAACATTTTGAAATTAGCTAAATACCTACTCACTTGTGATTAAATTTCGTTAACATCGTTTCGTTTGTTTATTAGATGTCAACATACGTTATGATTGGGTCGGTAGCCTTTGTCGAAGAAACTGAACAATTTTACGGCAAAGTACAAAATGGATGGCGACAATTTCAGGTAAATGAAATAAAATGATAATATTTTTACTCTTGATTTATCTTGATACTTTTATGTTAATAGTTTATGCCTGTGTATTTGTTTCCTTTTTTTATTTTAAGATGGGTCCTCTGCTCACTTAATTAAGTGAAATTAATGACTAAAATGGCACCCACAAAACAAAATCGCATATATCTTTATCCTGCCACATAAATTCCATTAATTATTTCCAATTTATGTTATGAATATAGTACAATTGACAATGGAACATATATAAACATTCAAATATACAACACTGATTTGACTTGATTTTTTTACAAATCTTCTTACATATAACGCTGCAATTTAAAAATTAGTTCACATAAACTACTCCGCCAAAAAAAAGGTGTCAGTTCTCCATTAAACAAGGTTCGGAGTCATGTTTCATTTAGTATGCATGTGAAATAATAAAAGAGCTGGAATGAATTTGAAAAGCTTTAATTTTGAATCAAATTTCGGCCTAAAAGCCGACAAAATTGTAAAATTAGCACTTTACCTTATCCCACAACTCAAGATTTGGAATTCATTCCTATCAAATTACACTTTCAACTTTGAAAAGCTTCTCCTGTTTGCTTAAAAGCATTTCTCTCTCTCTCTCACACACACACGTAAAGAGGAAAAATTTTGTACTTCAGCTGCAACACATATTTTACTGCACTACTGTTCTACATTGTGCATATAATTGGATCCACATCTACAAAATGATCCATTCCAAACCTTCAAGACTACTTGGAACTTTGGAACAACAGCAGGTTAATTATTGCTTTCATATTACACAGTAAAAGTAGGTAAATTAAAACAAAATGGGTTTCGTTTTGAGTTTGCTATAAAAATGTGCAGTTGTAACCTTGTTCCCACGATCAAGCAAATTTGAACATTCATGAAGAAAAGGACAATTTATGCCTATAGTCATCATCATTAAATGGTTTAAGCTACTTTGCAAAATCCATGTATCGTCCGTGCGTCTTCCCTGTAACCTTTCTGCATCCAAAAAATCCTAAAAACTCACGCATATTGAGCGTATGAACAAATTCTACACGGCAAAGGAAGAGAACCAGAGTAAATTTTTAACCAAGATGTGAACATAACATCATAAAAACGAATCATGTTTGACATTGGTTTCGCTATCATCGTTGACATTTTGATTGATAGTAAATTATCTTAATATAATTTTCCGACTGTTAACTTATCATCATTAGTGCATATTAATTAAATTATTATAGGGTACGAAATTAATTGATGTGAAAACGTTTCAAATACTGCATCAAGTGGTACATATGTGATCGTCCTATATAGCGCTACAAGCTTACTTCCTCCACATATCATTTTTATATCAGAGGTATATTAATATTAATTGTGTCACCGTATTTTGTATGTAGGTATGTATGTTACATGGCAGATCGCTTGTAGTTGCAAATAGTGATGACATTTACTTCTCATAAGTTGTTAGTCTGATCTGCTACTTAGTGCCTACTTACATAATATTATATTAAATGAGCTCATTTTGAGCTGAGACAGCAACACAACACGAAATAAGCTATATTATGTCTGCTGATATTATTTCGGAAAGGAACTGACATTTTATGCATCATACTGAAATGTAAGATGAGACCGAATTGATGACTGCAGCTTTTTTTAAACTTTCGCAGTTTTCATATAACAAGTAATAATATTGTTATGTACATACGCAGCTAAATTCAACAAGGATATTTTTTATAAAGGTTTCATGGGTTGAAAGGTAGAGATGATAACACCAAATTCTTAGATATTCATCCTTCCCATATATATTTTCTTCGAGTATGCAAAACGTTTTTAATGTCAATCACTTGTTAGCACATCCATGAAGCTCTACCAACCACCTATGTGTCTATAATAAGACACAGGAAGAGCTTTTTTTCTCTTTTAATACACACATTTATAGCAGCGTCACCTCAATTCACATTTCGTCAACTGCCTGTTGCCACACTATCCATGAAATGCTTCAAGCCAACGAATTTCATTTCACTCAGTGAATAAAAAATAGCGTCTCCCTTTCTCATATGCATTATTCCGATTGCCATTTAAATGGGCTCAATGCATTTCCCAGTGCAGTGGTACATCTTTTAGCTTTTGCATATCTTCTACAGAGACAAGCTTGATTGACTCGATGAGAAAATATATTTGCGCAGAATAGAGTTACCTAGAGTTAGTTCCATTTTGTGAGCTGTCCAGAGCGTCGGGAATCGGGAATCAGTCATGGAAAATCATTTTGCAGTTTTTATTTTCTCGAAACTTTGAAAAAATAAAAATAAATAAATGCTGTGCATGAATGTATCAGCGGAAATCAACCTGATACGTTAATGGTTCAAATCATGTAACCTACATATTTATAGTTTCCTCAAATTATATACAAGAGTGCCCATACGTAATTGAATCACAGAAAATAAGCAGACTAAATAGTAAAAATTAGCCCGTTTGTAGAGTGGACTGAGTGTAGTGAACTTGTTTTAGCTGTTACATAAATTTTTTACACGTTTGTCAAGTTTTTAGTTGCGGATGCAAAATTTTCAAAATGAAAATCAATCTTGTGCATGCTGCTGCATTCATTGCAGTGGTGTCGTGCATCATCGTAATGGCAAACCCCAGCTTTGTTGAAGCTGATTCTACCACCGAAGGTTCCACTTGGTCTTCCCGAGAAGACGATGAAGACGACAATGATACCGAAATTAGTTCTGGAAACGATTCGTTGACCGAGGCAAGTGGGGACAGAGACAGAAGTGAAATAAATGGAGCAACAAGTCTGGTAATACCAATAATTTTTTTTATACAAAAATTCTTCTCATAAATGCAGTTAGTTTATTTATTAGTTAGTTTATTTATTTTTCCCAGCGGCTATTAGCTGTATTATTTTCATGCATAATATGCATAAAACAAATTACATAATAATGCATAATGCATTTGACCATAGGAAATTATAAAGGACGACTTTTTATTTTCCGAGAAAACAAACTCGGAATCGACAACCATTCATCCTCCTAGCATATCCAAGCCAGAACGATGCAGTATGTTTAACCACCTGCAATAAGTTGAATAAAACAATCTTTCATGATTTCGAATTAGTTTCATAATCCTAACTCCTGACTGTATCCCTGATTTTAATTTAAGGAGATGGATCATGTACGATCGACAAAAATCAAGAGGGGCCTACAAACTGTAAAGATTGTGGGGGAAAGGAAGATAAAACCACGAAAGGCGATTACGGGACATGCGAAGAAGCATTAAAAGATTTACACAACGTATCTTCATTGTTGAGGGAAATTAATGAGAAGGTTTAGTTTAATAATACATATTTTTTAATTTTTCGTACATATTTACTATGCATAACTCTCTACTATGCCTTCATGTTCTATGCTATTACTTTCTAACGTTATTTTTTTAAGGGACTTGAAAGCATCCGAGGAAGAAAAGGTAATTTAGTTTTCTTTCACCCAAGATCATGTACAATTTTGTTATCGCTTCAAAGGAAAATCTCTAAATTTGTTCAATTTTATTTCAGGTGATAAAGGGGAACAGGTAATTGCAAAAATGGTTGATGTGCATGGAGATGGTGTGCATACAAATCGCTGTTATGTATTTGTTCTTTTGTGTAGGGAAAACGAGGTATTCCTGGCACAGTTTTGGCGCACAAAGGTCAAAAGGGCGAGAGAGGAATCTCCATTCCAGGACGCCGTGGTGCAATAGGTGCTGGTGCTATTTGTATTTTTTCTAACTGCTGAAACTTTTTTTATTCCAATAAAGCAATGATAGAAAATTTTCGGTTTTGTTACAGGGCCGATTGGGCCCCCTGGACGACCTGGTATGCCGGGAGAAAGGGGTTCTGTCGGTGCCGTCGGGCTGCCTGGTACTCCTGGGACTGCTACAAAAGGCGATCCTGGNTTTCAATAATAATATTATTGAAAACTTCCTAAATATATTTTCTGTCTTCGTTCTTTCAACTTTTCATACAAGTCACTTTTTGTTTCTTTGAACATTTTTACTTCCAGGAGAAAAAGGAGAGTGCAATGAACGACCAGGAATTCCAGGATTAGAAGGACCAAGAGGTACTACATTTGACAATTTGATAGCTATTTAATTATGTAATTAACTACTGCTTCATCACTTTAATTGTCCAACATGAGAAATTTTGATATTTTGTATTGCAGGCCCACCTGGTAAGTGTTTTGTTTTGTGTTTTGCCCATTGTTTTTGCAAAACAATATTTGAAGTCATGAGTGTAAGATGTACAGCATACAAAGTTAACTACTATTTTGTTCGTTTTTTTGTAAATACCTGCTTGCAAAGGACCAGGAATTCTCCAAGTTCGATCAATTGATGAATTGTACAAGGTAAACCAATTTGTTTAGTTGTTGAATTAGCCTTACATAGAGCATAAATTATATTCCACTCATCTTCGTATGATCATTAATCATTAGAATGTTTTTGTATTTTAACAATGTAAATACCATGTCTGAAAAGTGTACATTTTTTTCCTCTCATTTAAAAAAATAATAATCCCTGTCTGAAATTTTATCTTGTGTAGTAAAACAAGCATTATTGTGCACAACATTTTTAGCAAAAGCCTAGCTGCATGTAAGCGTATGCAGATATGTATGTCAACGCAAAATTCCATTAGGAAACAAAAACAGTCTCACACGGATTTAATTTCAGTCTAAACGTCAAATAGACAATTAATTTTTAGTTTTACTACGATAAAGAGTTGATGATCGTCTTACCAGACAGTTTTACGACAATTCTATTTACCAACTATATACAAAGGTTAAAACGAAATGTATTTTCTAAGCTGAAATGAAAAAGTATGAGTCACATAATGTCATACTAATAA
>JAITYZ010002738.1:0-13257 GCA_027744595.1 Paronellides praefectus
CAAAAAGCAGAAGCTACACTGATAAAACGAAATGAAATCTGATTTTACTCGAGTAATATATATTTTTTTTATGAAAAAACATTATTATATTACCAGCGTTTTTTAACTCAAACAAACAATTTACTATTCATACATTTATATATGTACATATATGGCTTATCTTTATCATAACATTTGTCGCTTTATATCTACGTATATCTAAAACATAGAGCAGCAGGTATTATTGCTTTTTTATGGTAAGAATTCTTGTAAAAATCATAACGACTCTTGTAATAATGACGAGCTTAACATTTTTTTCTTGGTGAATTTTTTTTTTCTTCTTCAATTTTGAACTTTGGTAATTTACCAGGAAACTCAAAGTCAGAAAGAGAGTTGTAGTAACACTTTTTTTAACAAACCCTCTGAACTTTTGAAGCTTATGAAAGCTGTAAAGTTATCATGATCATCATCACCATATACTCAAATTAATAAAGTAGCATGTGTTGCTGTAGAATGCGATGAAAGTTTAATTTAGTTTTTTTGTATGAGCTTCTAGTAACGTGTTTTAGGGTTTTTAAAAAGACGAATTGCTTTCTGACTGATACATACATTACTTTTGGGTTCATGGTTAAATGGTCTCTTGCAGTTTTAAAGTGTTAACTGCAATTTTTGGCACCGAAGAAGGAGATATTTTTTCTACTGGAATGTCATAAATATCATGATAATTACATATAATTTGAAATTTGTAGTTGATTTTCACTTTAGAATTATTAGTATTTATGTTATAAATGTTCTCTTTTTGATTCATATGTTTATGACTACAAGCTGGTCGAGTGCATAAAGTCAAATGCACTGCATAAAAAGACATGTTAAAAATATATCTCTAATATTTCTTTATGTACTTAACTTTGATTTACAGAAGTGGCAGTTTCAACTGGACCCAGTTTTGTGGCAGGGATCGGAGTCGGGATAGCTCTCCTAATAATAAAGACCATGTTTGCTCCTTTCCTATTCGGTTTGAAATGGATGATGTACAATCTTTTTTTCAAAGAGTCAAGTCCGTTCGAACTCATGAAAATGTTTTTCCTGTCCCATGCGCCTGACTCATATGACTCCCCTGCCGGAATTCCTCCACCTGCCATTGACCATTATCGTCCTCCTCCCATGCATAATCCATTTGACAATCGTCCTCCTTCCATGCATCATTCATATGAAAATCGTCCTCCTCCCATGCATAGTTCATTTGAGAATCGTCCTCCACGTGGGCCACGTCCCCCACCACCACGTCATCATTATCCTCCATATAATCGTCCATTCGGCGGCCCGAAAGGGTTTGGACCGCCACCTCATTACGGCTCGCCAACACAACAAGTTCCTGTGCACTACCCTGAGATGGAATATTCACCCCCACCTCCTTACGACCTCCATCATCAGTATACTCATCCGACGCCAATGATATCTACTATGGCCGGCGCCAGCCCAACAATGAGTCAATTAGAACAGTTGTACAGAGCACAACTTCTTGAGGAAGGTCTAGGTCTTAAACCTCCAACATACCAATCTATGATTCATCAGGATCCCACCAATTCTATTGACATGGGTGGAACAAGTGGACCTGCTGTAATGGAGGCCATGGATATTGGACTTGAAAGTGATCCACCAGATGCTCAGTCGTACATTCCATCTAATGGACTACAAGCGGAAGTTGAGCACTTTGACCCGTTTTACAGTCCTCTGCTTTCTAAGATTGACTCGATATTCACTCACTTGGGACACTCGGACGAAGGATGTCGGGAAAGGGTGGTTTGTTCAATTTACAAATTCCCTGTAAAATACGCACCATATTCAAATCTCCTCTCTGCACAGCTATCAAAGTAAGTAAAACTCTGCTGCATATTTTTTTTACTTTTAATTAAATAGTTGATAAACATCTTCTACCTTAAAAAAATATTTAAAAATTCGTCCTAATGAAACACCTCTCATCATGTTTATCATTATTCATCATTATCATCAGAGCAATTAATGGTATAACCTACATCAGATGTTTTTATCTCGCTCAATCATCATTTATTAACACGCTTAAAAAACTGTGTATCAGGTATCTTTTTTCATCGGTGCATCAAACTTTATTTTTTTTTCTAACCTGCCAAAAGCAAATGTAAAATTGTTTTATAATCTATTCTTGTTCAAAGGTCAATTTGGTTTCTTTTGAGGGTTTTTTCATGTTGAATTTTGGCATTTTATTTGAGAGAGGCAATTTTTAGTTGTAAATTGCATAGAGTCATACTTGTAAATTATGCGGTAGGGAAAGATTTTTTTCTTCTTCTTACTGTGTGCATACGTAAGCACGTGGTGCATCTAAATAATAGTAATAATCATTCTGATCAAAGTAGTGCATCTCTTTCTCAACCACACACTCACACTGTAATTCTAATTGGCTGACGTTATTGGAGGTTTTTAGAGATCATCTTAATACAATTTCAACATTGGTTTTACTGATTATGGACTGGTGGGAGTTGCAGGTAGTTGGTTATTTAAACTATTCTATAATTAACGCTGCATTATTGATGGAAGTGCAAAGCATGAAATTAATTTTTTGAGGAAGGTGATACTGTGGTATGCATATGAATATGCATACTCTCTAGCTACACGGTATAATCATCCAAAAAGTAGTGCCCCATTTTGATGTAAATTTGCGGTAAAATCTGTTATCTCCCCGTAATTATCTTGTTAGACGGCCTCATCTATTGTTACTTTTGTCTATTTTTTACTAGTCACCTTTATTTTGCAAATTTTCTTTGAAATGTATCAGATATACATAAGATTTTTTTTAAAATAATAATAATTTTTACTGATTTTCTAGCATCAAAATTATGGCAAATATTATATGTATTTGAAATAAATATACAAATGTAAAAGGTTAATTTTATATAAAAAAAGTCTGTGAGTTTTTGAAATGCATAACTGAATATCATTTTTGTCATCAATTTTTTTTACCTAGTTTGTGTGATGTACGCTTGAGCAGCAGCTATAGTGAGTGTTAACTTTCAACTGAGTTTATCTGATGAGCGATTTAGAAAAAAATAGTTGCTTAAAAAGCTAAAATGTTAAAAAAAACACTTTTTCTCATGTTTTGTTCTAAATCACTTTAAAAAAAATAATGTATGAAAGGAATCACGAGCTATGCAAATAATGTACTTTAGTATATGTATTTAATAATCACTAGAGATAATAGACAGTTATCACGTTTTAATAACGTCATGTTACAAAAGAGGAGGGACAGACAGATTTATCATGTAAAAAATTACTTGTATTACGAGGCACGAGGCAACTCCTATAAAATGGACCTGTTATAAATGTCAAATATATGCACCTAATGGTCATCACCACTAGACCATCGGTCATTGTAGCACACAGTGTCGTGTTGCATTAAAACAATATCTTCAAATATGTCGCTCAGTGTGTGTCTCTTTACATTGTAGGTAATGCCATAAAATTGGCCCATCTTTGATGAAAACGTCAAGATCGCCCTCATGTCATCATCATCTTTTTATACTTCTCAAAAATAAACTTGGACCACCACCACCTTTCAGAAAGCATCTACTTGTAGATCTTAAAGCAAGTACTTTTTTTTATTTAAATACGTGTGCAGTGCAGTGGATAGTGGAAGTGCATGCATCATGCATCATGTGACATCTTCCTCTACTTTTTTGCCTGCATACAATAATTGTGGTGGGTCCCTGTCACAATTCCCCCGAAAGTTGCAAAACTTTGTGTGCATTATAATTGGCAGTTATATATTGTACATATACATGGTATACCTATATATTGAGCGTATGGCGCACACTAGCAATCGGTAAAAGGCAAGAAGTCACTCAAGAGAAAATAATTATTTATGGCTTTAATGCATATCCTATCATAGTCATCATCATAAAAATTCTATTTCTTTTCTAAATAATTTTTTTTTGCCATCAAAATGTAAATAGGTATGTATAATAAATGGATGGAATTTTTTTTATGTGAATGATAGTGATACTAAAATCTAAAGACAACGCACACACACTTACGTACGTAGGTATTTAACATTAGCATCACACCAGACTCTGGTGACCAGAGGACCATAAATCACACATAAATGTTTCACATTTTCACGTGTGTGTATGGTTGCTTGCTGACCGCAAAACGGGACATATCATTGAAAATGTGTACTATTGTGTGAACAAAACGTAACACTCAAAAAATTCTTTAACCATTTCTTTAGCTTGTCATTTTGCGACTTTTTTTATATAAAAAAAATGTTTAATTATGTGCCCTCCACCGCTGCAAAAAGTTGCAATATAATATATAGTAGTTCATCATATCAACTTTGGTGGTGTTGCCACCTTCTTTGCTTAAAAAACAGCTCATCAGAGGAAAAGAGAAGCACAACGTGTGTGTGTGTGTGTGTGTGTAAAGAAAAGAGGAAGATTACAACAAGAGGAGGCAACAGTGAGGAGGGCCCAATTAGGCAAACCGATGAGTGTTAAGATAGCCATTTCGACCTGAATCATGCATTGCTTATCATCATAATTACTGTCATTGTTGTTCAATGTGTTCGTTTACTAAAAAGAAGAAGAAAAGTCTCCTTCTCTCTTTCTTGATACACTCGTTGAACTGTCAACGTCAAGATGTGTGTTGTGTGTGCATATGGCAAACTTTTTTTTGTTTAAATTTAAAAAAAGTCAGAATGATCACAATTTTTAAATAAAAAAATGCTTTCTTTTATAATATGAAGCCTCATAGAAAGGTTTTTATTTTTATTCCTGGCTGCTATGGTTTGTTAGCTGCGGCAAACAGTAAGCCACCTTGCACTCTACTTGACTTGACGGTTACTACAACAAAAGAGGTACCATCTCACATTTACAATAGCAGTGATCATCATTTAATCATCGCCATCTAAAATGCGACCGACTTTTTTTTGTAATTTCTATTGTATCAAACATGTACGGTGTGTGATATAATATAGATAAAAAATTAAATAAAACAAGGTGGACAGGTGAGGTAGCACCTTATATGCTTTATTTGAACTACTACTCATGTTGACGTGTCTGATTTTTGGGTGGTTTGGCACATTTTTGTTTCATTTTTCAAAAGGAAAAAATCAGAAATAGGTTTGTAGACCTTTTGAAGAGTACATAATTCTATTTGCATGCATGATATACATAATATGTATAGATCTATATATATGGCTATGTAACTGTAATTTTTTGGTGACAAGTTAAAGAAGCTTTTTTGATAAATGGAATAATAATAAATAGAAATGTATGCGACAAAAAACTAGGTAGTTATAAATACATTTTTGCTTGATGAATTGTTCACTGATTTTATTTTTTTGTTTGAAATTTGTAGGCACCAAAGCGAGCTTAAAAGACCTGTCTCATCCTCCTCAAAGATTCTCCGATACTTTAGGTACATGAAGGCTGCCAAAGACGGCCAAAGTGGAGAAAATTGTGTGGATTTGTATCCAAAATGTGACAGCAATACTGACTCTGTTTCTAGTCTTCCTATGGTAAGCTACCTTCAATAGTATTTAAAAATACTTATACAATAGTAAAAACTATTTTTAAATGCCCACAAAATGTCTAAATGTTAAAGGAAATGTTTTTAAATGTTTTTTTCTCTTGTCTTTGACCTCCTTTTTTAGATCACAACATTCCACCAACTTTCAGAACTTATGACAGCAGAAGCATCCTCGAATAGTGCATCTTTTGCCACTGCATCTGCCGTATGATGAGGAGACGCTTGAGTAGAGTATAAACATTTTGTAGTTTTTATTTATATACCAACTTTATTAATTATACAGAAAACCGTTAAAACCTTACTTCTTTTCCAGTTATTAACGTAACATATTACCAAACATTCTTAAATGATCCTTGTTACTTCTACTGATATTATTATTATTTATATAATTACTTTTATGACTACAATGGCGAGTGTGGAGAGGACTTTTTAACGCTTTTTTTATAAATGTTTATACATGTAAACCCATATGACTCGTTCGTATGTGAAAGAGGCTGAAAAAATATAACATTTAGTATATACCTAACTACTAATGATGTAAAAAGTTTGTATTTTAAAATGGTTTAGTTGTATACCTGTAGATTTAAATATAATAATATGTTTGTTTGTAAGTATTTATTTATCTATTTATAATAATGTTAATAATTGTGTATAAAAACGTCATTTACTGATAAGATATTTAGATGTATTTATTTTGTGCAAGGTTGCTTGATTGTAATGTAAGTTAAACAGAGGAGTTCTCTACAAAAAAAAAAGTATCCATTTAGTTTCTAGTTTTTGCAAAATAAATGATATGATCAATTTAAGTACGTCTGTTTTGAAATATGGCATGATATACATACATATATACATAAATTGGAAATATCATTTGAAACTGGTGACTAAAACTACTATTTTCCGGTACGACGGGTTGTTGTAGAATGTATTATTATTAGATAAGGTTGCAAACGTGGATGTTGTTTATAAAATAGTAATGTATTTTTGAATGATGCATGGAGGCTTTTTACAGGCGAGTTTGAAAATGTTGCAATAACTAGTTTATTAGGTAAATTATTTATTCAGTTTATGTTGAGTCAGTTTTGTTACTTCTATGTACTGTATATTTACATACATACAAAAATATACCTACGTACACTTGTGTGAGTGAAGTAAGAATTTCATAGAACATGTAGATAAAAAGAAAGAAAGAAATTGTTTACGATGTACTTATTTGCAGTTAATATGTAATTCTGTCATATGAACGACACCTAGACACATCCCTGCACACGCCAAAATATCATTTATCATCAGATCATCACTGTTTTGTATCATCATCGTCATTATTTTAATAAAGAATCAATAAATCGGAACAGGAAAAAGTGAAATCACGTGCATGTGGGCATCTTAAAACACTTGTACGTGCTGATGTTGTAATTCTTAGCAGGTGTCAAAAAACTTTTAAATTACTGCTCCAGTTTGTTAAATAATTATTGCCATTGTAATTATCATGATGATGATATAAACCAGTGATGATGAGAGATATTATCATGTTTACAGGTAGGTGACGTTCATATGGTACGACTATCTACTACCCGCACCTTTTGTCATGGTAATTCCCGTATTGTCGTATATACATAATAATAAGTTTGATTTCTCTACTCAATTCTGGAATTGAAAATGGAGCAGGTCTCTCTATCCAGTTGTCAGTGGTGCCCTCCCCACACACACATAAATTATTATCACGTTCAATATTTACGCATTGTAAGTTAACTTATGTTCCCATGGCCACATACATATACATATACTCTTGCTATACATAAAAACCATGTTAATAAGTAGCGAAATAAATTCATACGTAGATAAACTCCAGGACTGATTTTGCTCGTCTACCAGTTAAAAATAACAAACGATATGTTTTACTTAAAGCGTTCGCTTACATTCTACAAACCTCCTTCTACTTGAATGTTATTTTTACATGCTTTGGTAATATAACATGTATGCTTACTATTTTTACAAGTATGACTTGACGAGGGTTAATTGGTTCGCCAGAAAGTTGAAGAAAATTATGAACTGTATGGAAACCAATCTATACTTTGTAACTGCTGCGCTACTATTAAAATCAATTTTTGTCTACTTACAGATCCAGTTACAAATTCCAGTCAATCAAAACAAATATTGTCCATGAGTAATGCTTGTTTGATATTATGTATTAAAATCGGATGTTACAATTTTCAAGATTACAAGTTGATATTACATGTTAATTTATTCATCTACAAATAATGAATATATATATAAGTATGCGTTGAGGACTATTATTGGTAGTACAGTTTTCTCTTGAGTTAAATTACAATGTATACGGCCTCTTTGTATGAAAGAGTCATGCAAAAACAAAAGAATTTATTTAAATAAATTAATAATATTTATAAATCTGCTATTTAACCGACATGCGCTCATTTGCTCCTTGTTCATTTTCTGCAGAACCAAGATATTATTACGAATCATAATATAATAGCAATGCAATGCGTTTTCACCCATGCTTGTAAAATCATCATCATGACATTATGTTATGATTACACTACACATCATATTCCATTATGGAATTTCCATATCTTCATGAATCAAAGTCGATTAGTAGAGCAGAACGGACTGGAACATTTTGTTAACATGAAGTACATGCAATCAACACGTATAGTGGGAAATGATAAGATTTTTATTACTCTAGTCATTAAATTAGTTAACTTTCACAAAATAAAAATCTTGATTCTAAAGTACATAAGAAACCTTTGTATTGTTCATTAAAGATCAATTGACCATAACTACAAACGTAGGTTCAAAAGCAAAAAGATTGCATCATGATATCATCCTCCAAATCACATAAAAATATTTATAACCTTTCTAGCGTAACAGCTAATCATAAATCATAACTAATCAGATCTTCGTGAGAGAGAGAGAGAGAGAGAGAGAGAATTAATATTTATTTCTTGATTATGTCAACAAAAAGGTAAATAGCGCAGAACTAATAAATAAAAATAATCTCCACCACACAGCAAAAAAAAAACATTTTTACCGTCGGCTTTAAAAAAAACATTTTTGCCATTCTACCATCAAGATTTGACTTTAAATTACAATTACAATTGTTAATGAATAGTAAACTGGTTAAAATGAGAGCTTACAGAGTTCCATTACTCCTCACTCACGCATAAAACATGTATCCATGCTTTAAACACAAGTAGACCGTTGGAATCCTGCTGAAAACAAATCTTGGTGTTAATGAATCTCTGCTGAACGAATAACTCGGGTTGTCGACCTTTTTGAAACAATGATTTGCTTTAATAGACCAAAGGTGTAAAAAAAATTTGGACGAGAGTAGCTTCTGAGCCGTCATGTAAGTGTGATGATGTGATATAAAAGCTAACAAAACTGATCATTGCATTGTAAGAAGCCATTGCAATTTGCAAATGTAGAAATAAAAGAGAGACGTTGCTGGTCAAACAAACGGACTGTCATGTAACAGTTTGTCTATATGAAGTAATGGTCATCTAATAATGTTGCACAAACTAAAAAATAAACCGTACTACTTACTACACGAACCTTCAAAAACCGACTGCCGAAATATGTTGATGATAATGATGAGAGTTGGAAATAACAACGGGATTATTGTCTTTTTGGAGATGATGATGATCATGATACTGTTTGCTTAACAAATATGTAACATTACCATTATACCACAACTTGTAAATACTTTGCATCATTTATTATTTGCTTGCGACTTTGCACTCCAAATGATTTTCTCCGGCTCAACATTTTCAGTAGACAACGTACACCCGTCTGAGATTTGTACAACATATATTTATTAAATCCGAAAGATTTTTTTATTACATGACAATTTTAACAAGTTAATCGTTTTTTGTTTCGGATTAAGCAAATATATTAACTGAAAAAAATAAGAAGAAAAAAAGCATCTGAGGCCGGTGTCATTGACAAAGAGTCCAATGGTTTTAAGAATAAAGTAGTCAAATCGAAGAATAAAAAAATATTGTTCAAACTTTGCAAACAGTGCTGTTTTAATGTTTCTGTAAATTTTGTTGAGTTTTTTTTTAGGTTTATTTGTTTAGTAAATAGAAACCGTCTTATAAATACGGCTGTGGATTTTCCTCATCATCCCAGTTGACTAAAAAGGTTTCTCAGTGCTCAAGTAGTAAACCTGTAATTTTTCCCTAGTTTAAAAAATAAGTAGTTTGTTTTCGGAATTGTGACATCGGTTTTCGAAAAACTTCAAAATGTTTTCCAATTATTATCAGTGGGCACGATATTGCCTGTACACTGTCGTTGTTTTTGCAACTTTAGTTGCCAGCAGTCATGGAAACGACGATGTTTCTGAAAACCAGCATCAAGATGACAGTTCAAAGAATTCTGATCAAGTTCACTCGAGACAAAAGCGTTTCGTCTATTTTAACACACAGTCCCCTGTTGATATTGGTAAGTTTATAACTAGCAATAAAATAATTGTGTAATCAGAAAAATAAAATGTAAGCCTCTTTAAGAAAAGAAGCTTATGAATAAATAACATAGATACTTTGTTGGCTACCATAAAAGTTCGTGAGGAAGCTACTAGAAGGCACTAGAGTTTGCCTACTGGTTGCTCAGGCTCCTCATAATCACCCAAAATTTCACCCAATCTTCTTAACAATTGTGTGTTTTACAAGTTTCAACTCAATTTTGTTTTCCCTTTTATATCAACAGGTCTCCTGATCACCGTTCCATTGTCCTTCGCCCTGCCTACCTTCAACTTGAAAACATCCAGACGATTTAAAAAGTCCATCTCAGAGGAAAACGAGCTAGCCGCTAATTTAACATCTGAGGACATTCTTCCCAGTGACTCATATGATGACCCAGCCTATACCGTGGAACTTGGGAAAATGTCCACCTATTTCACCATTCTAGAGGTAAAATAACATCTATACTATAACAATAACAACTCATCTATCTCTCGCACAATAAGAATTACAAATAACGGTCTTCACCACCCATCTTTTCCCAACGTTTGTCAACGTTCATTGCACAACAATCCAATCATTAGCACGTAGCACAACTGCATCCGCTCAAAGTGTCATAATGACACTGACACTACCTACCTCCACCGTCGCACTTTTGTTTACAGTCTTTGCGTTTACTAAGGAACATTTATTTATTTATTTTTTGCTCAAGGTCAGGATCACATGAACAGTTATATAAAGTACCAAAAAATATTCCATGTTCCATCCATGTTTCCTATGTTCTTCCATTGTTATTATTTTTCTACAAGAATTCAAGGTTAGGAATGACCCCACAGGAGAGACTATGTCTGCTCTCTCAGGTATTTTTATCATGTGCAATCTGTCAAGTTAGCTCCAGCACAATAGAAATAAACATTCCTTCTTAAAAATATTATCCAGCAATATAAAAAAAGGTATTTATATTTTAGTGTTTTTTTAAAGCAGACAAGACCCCTAATTTCCAACGAGTACTTCATTCGCACAAACACACAATAAGCTAAATTCAATGGGCATTTCTAATGACTTTTTTATATTTTGATTTCAATGTCCAAAAAAAGTTCCCTTGAAGTGCACAGTAAAAAAATATATGTACACAGTGTTATTAAACAATCAATAATATTAGGTATATAATCTCCAAATCTCTCCACCTTGTTGATCGCCGTCATCATCATCATCGTTCAATTTTTATGAGAACATCCCAACAAAATAAAACTGCTTTATGGTCAGGACGACGATTTTACAAGCACGCACAAAACAAGATCATAATAACCAACAAACAAACAACGTGTCAAGATATAGCAACATCCTTAATAATAATACAAATAAATAGTTTTTTATATATTTTTTTATGCTTTTTTTACACCATGTGTATATTTTTAAACGCAGTTTTTTTACCTTTTGGTTGACTGATTGATTGTAGACCATATTGATTTACAGCACATGTCTTTTTTCCTTTTTTTTGATTTTTTAAGAAGAAAAAAAAATAATGTTTGTAATTGCAGTTTTTTTAAAAAAAGAAAACGAAAACATTTCAATTGCCTACAGACCAGATGCCCAATATTTTCAATTGTCCAGAGTCATCATCATTTAATTTTGAACAAAAATTGACCTTCTTACCACTTACACATCATTGCTCTCTGCTTACTTTACTACTTGACTATTATTAGAAACTACCTAACATATTTATTTTTCTTCTTTTCTTTTGTATAAGGAAAGTTAGGAAATTAGTTTTTTTGTGTTGATGGTGGGCAAAATTACTGGCCTTGAACTTGGCTGGATGAATTGGTGAAAAAAAGAAGGGGCTATTTCAATTGTTTATTCTCTTTTTTTAAACTCCAGCAGCAGATGGATAATTTAAAGGATTTTCTTCTTCTTCTTCCTCTTGTGACCATGAAATATTGAATTTTCAGTGCAGATTCTATTTTTCTCCTTTTTCACTAAAAAACTTGAAAGTCATTTCATTTGTACATTTATTGTAAGGGCCGGGCGGTGTATGTGTGCATAGGTAGGTATATATAGGGTTAAGATAAGAGAGGGTTGTTTTGTGCATAAAAATGAAATAGGATATGATCAAGTATTGTGTTGTTTCTTTCTTTCTATTAAACTTGATATTTATGAAGATTTTTTTTTTGATAGACAGGTCGAGAGCCTTTCCTATTCTAAAAGAGAGCACTGTGTGTGTGTGAACGAAATGCTCAAGTTTATTATATGACACATCAAATCGTTTGTCTCTCTCATCATCCGCATCATTCAAAAATAAACAGAGAATGCGTTGTCTTGTCTTGTCTTGCAAGAGTGCGTGAACCCCTTCATTTGGTAGTAGTAAGGTAGGCCCTTGAAGGTGCAGCTGGACTTGAGAGAGCTGCAGCAGTAGTCTCGCTCGGCTCAACAATCCAGTTTTTGTTTCTATGTCTTTTATAAGCCATCATCACACGGTTGAGGAACGGCACAAAAACCAAGGTGTGCTGCTGATGCTTCTGTAAGAAAGTTTAGCAGTAGTTGTAGGGATCATGGTGATGATGGTGGTGGTGGTGGAGGTAGAGACCTTGAAATCCTTGAGTGGACTTAGAAATTGTGGTTTAGTAAGTAAGGCCAATGACCTGTTGAGAGTCTGCTGCTCTGTTGATGCAGGCTGGAGAGAGAGAGAACATACAAAGGACCTATTCTACTACGCCTGTGTGAGCCGACAGGTAATATAAGGGATGTGACGGCATGGCAGAAGCACAAGGGCACCCTATAGACTCCATTATAAATGTGAACTTACTATATACGGTTGGTGATTCGTTTTTAACCAACATTTTTATACCTCCACATTTGAACTCCCTTGAGGATGATTCCCTTACATTAAATTTTTTTTTGTCAGTTGATCTGTCTTCTCTATGAATGCATAATGTAATATGTTGGTATAGGTAGCAAAGTTGAATTTATGCATGCTGTTTCCACACAAACTGGCATTATTATTGTTATTATCATCATCATCATTATTATTAGAATATTATAAAAATGAAATGACGTTCCCTTAAAATATTTACTTTTACGGGAGTGTAAGTGGTAGTTGTGGTGTGGCGGTGTGATGCTGGATGCATAGGCAACAGAAACAAAAAAAGAAAAAGAAGAAGAAGAAGAATATAGAATGTAAAAGGCAACATGATCAGCTTGAGGAGGTCCCCCATAAAAATTTGAATATAATATCGTGTCTGTCTGT
>JAITYZ010002739.1:0-10797 GCA_027744595.1 Paronellides praefectus
CTGTTACTATTACTGGCTTTCCTTGTTGACTTTTACCACTCCTCTGTATTAGTGTGATATTTATTTTGCACAGAAGGCCTTTCATTGTTTTCAGTTACTGAAATTCAGTATATTAACAGTAAACATTATATTTTCCGTTTGTAGTTTTATGGCAAAAATTTCAATTAAGCACTTAATAACTTTTGGTATTGTATAATTGTGATAAAAATTGAAATGGAAGGATTAAAAAATAATCAATAAAATATTATTGTGTAGTGTCCGTTATTCAACCCATGATAAAGCATTTTATGGCATAATATACCGCATACCCATGTTGCTCTCCATCTTATCTGTGCATAATTAGAAAGTTATGCTTATGCGGCACTAAATTACAAAAATTGCCAGTGTTTTTTATTAATGAATGCACTCACTAATCTTTCTTCAGATACCTTACTAATGGACTTTTCTGTTCATTTCAGTGAAGAGAAGTAAATAAGCATGTATAAACTTTTATGTCACGCGTTTGAATCGGCACTCGCATCGTTCACTAAGAACTATTTTCATACAAAGCGCCCAATCTTTTATCATTAATTTTTACCACTATAATCATCACTCTCAAGTCAAGGTCACATAAACTAACTAGTTGTTTAAAGTATTTGCCTCGCATTTTAGGTTTCAGGAAATAATACGTTTTAGTTTATTTGATTGTGTTACATTATACAGTGCGCATTTAACTTTGGCCATAATGCAAAAATCATTTGCATCCAAGTTATATTATTGTAAGTTAACCATTATCTATATATATATATTACGAAACCATTGTTAACTTCAAGAATGGAAGAGAGTTCATTATTATTAGTACTCCTGGGTACTCTGCTTGAAAATTTATTGGAGTCGACTCTGAAACGAATATTTGTAATTTTGTAGTTACGTATATGGCTCAATTGTCAATGCCACTTAACACTGTCAGTTTCAGATAATGAACACAATAGTAGATGATTCTACAGAATATACATATACTTTGTTAATTTAGGCAAATCAATAGTGCATTTAATATTTAAGTTATACATAAAGTGAATAACAAGCATTTTCTATAAAATATAGGATTTTTTTATTAAGAAGTAAATTACATAATAACGTGCTTGTTTATAGATATAGCACGGTGTTAGTAAATGCTGCTTGTCATAACTTTTTATTGCATAATACAATGTCAACGAAAACGTTCATTAAGGTACCTTAAAACTGCTCGAGCTGTACTGACTTCTTCGTATTTTGGGTATATGCGTATGATAAAATAGCAGTTTGTGATTATGATTATTATGTTATCATGTGTATGAGAATCTAGAAAAATAATAATTTAAAATAAGAGTTAGCTTTTGAAGCCCACTACGAGTATCAGTGCAAGAAGTGTGCTATCCAATGTACAATCACTTTCAGTGAAATCGGAGGAACTACAAGACTGGGAATTATCTTTTCGTACTTGTTTTTGTTTAATAGTTTCAAAAATATTTCTTATTATTACTTTTATTATTGTGATGCTTATCTTATGTAACGCGATTATGTAAGTTATTTTCTTCTGTTGATATTTTATGTGCAGATGTGTTGGAATTTTTAAATTATAAATTATTTCACTAAAAAACCGAACAACGGCCACATGTCGGAGTAACTTCAGTTTTCTCCTGTCATTGAACTGACAACAAGTTGAATGAATATGTTTTAATATATATATCTAACCTAATTTCGTTCAAAATTCCAACTTTTGTGGATGTTTATGTACGGTCTTGTAAGTTTGATTTAGGTTGTATTGAATTTATAGAAAGGGAACACTTGTATTTGGTGTTTTACTATTCCGTTCTACTAATTACAATTCAAATGGGTTTTACACATTTCTCAAAGCGAAAGTTTTTTTCTTTGACATATTGTTTTTATTTACTACTGTGCATTCAGTGGATCAAGAAGACATAGTTAACATTAATATTCAAAGTGTTTTCATGGCTACTTACGTTATTAATTATTACTAATATGTAGGTAATCATTATTGTTTAAGTATAGTTTAGAATGAATGTTTAACTACGTTGCAGCAATGCAAAGCTGAGTATGTAGCTATTAAAGTGAAAATCCGTTAAAGAAATTATAAAATCGTTATATTGCAATATGCATACAACACTTGATTATAAACGTAAAAACAAACAATGGGCAAGGTGAAGTACATCTCAAAACTATTAAACTGTTAAGTCTATTAATATGTGTAAAAAATCACGCAATAACGCTTCTCCAATACATACAAAAATAAGTAAATAACCAAATTATTATAAAACAAATAATTTACTGAAAAATAAAGCTATATGTTAAAACATCAACATACTATTAAAATTTTAAAGTTTAATCTATTATAAAATTAAATACTATTTATAAATGATTATATACGTAAAGGTGATATACAATAATCAACGCACAAATTGACTTAGTGAATACAAATAATAAAAATCTTAAGAGCTAATAAATAAATTCAAATGTTTCAATTTATTTCACTGGGGTTTGCGTGTTCTAGGACTCTTTGCTTGTCTTTGACTTGGGCAACATTCCTTCCATAATTTTTCAAATTCAAAGCCAAACTTGTTCACAATAGTTGAATGATTAGTAACCATGACATTTTCCTTATTTTCGGTAATTGCCTAAAAATCAAAGAGTATGAAGCATAAAAGCATAAATATTAATTTAATGGCAAAGAAATGAAATGTTTGGACTGCCAGTGTAATAGACAAAATTTAAAGCGTACCGCCGAGGTCCAATTGAGAGAACCAGTAATGACTGCGGAGGAGTCTATTACCACGAATTTGTGGTGCATCAAGTCCACATAAAGTGTACGGTCAATTGGATTCTTCCAAATATGGATTTTAATTCGTGTTTGAATTCCTATAAAAGTAATACCATAAATACGTCTTAATCACTACCATTCTGTTTACTACTTGAAATAATTGTATGCATGGTAAGCGTGTTTTTCAGTATTACCTGCCAAACGTAGACTCCTGACCCGCGGTACGGATCCGTTTGTAATCAACCTAATTTTGACACCTTTCTCTTTCGCCACCCTAACAAGTTCATCCTGTAACATCTTGAACGTAAATCCAAACACACAAATGTCAATGGTGTCCTTCGCTTGATCCAGGTACCAAACAAGCTGACAAAATTGCTTGTTCTCATTCCTCTCTGGAAAATAATCTGGAAAGAAAAATGCACAGTTCCAAAGGTCATCTTCTGTAATGCTGGGTTTCGAAGACTTCAAACTTTTTTTGCACTTTTTTGATTTGTTGTTATTTGAACACTTTATATGCAATAGTAAAAAGAGGAGGACCGACGATGAAAAAATTCCAAGTATAGCATTATTTTTCATATTGTTTAATAGAAAAATAATATATTTCGTCAATTTGGTAAACTTAAAACAGGAGAAGTTCCTTAGAATTACTAAAACAATCTAATATTAGTCCGTCAATACAAAAAAAAATAGTAGGGGATGCGGCTTGAGAAGCAGTTAAGTAATAACGTCATACTACCGTTGCATATCACACAAACTAAAAACGAGTGTTATAATGACCTCCTTTCATGTATAACGTATTAGGGATTTATTAACACACAACTTTTTCATTTGTGTCTTGTGTTAACAAAATAGGAAAGACAGTAAATAAAATATTTCCTAGTGGCATATCATGTTAATATCCGCTGAATTGGTTGATGTACACGTTATCTAATGTAGAATCTACATTGTAGATTATAGTAGGATGCTGGATTTGTGTAGTCCTAGTGACTAGGACCTAGTCTAAGTTTTAGCCAGACTGCAAGTCTGTCTCTCGTCACTTCGTAGAAAAAAATGCAAAACTTTATGTTACCTGCAATGATCTATAAGATGAAGATGAAATATACATAAATGCCAAGATTTGGAATCCAAATTTTGAATAATGATGGATGTATACTGGAAATATTTCGTTAGATATTCATGATGAATTTTATACGGCATCCATGTAAAAAATTATAATGAGCAAAAATACAACTAAAAGATGTAATTATTGTTTAAAGTTGCCCTTTTATTTCAGTATGTCTGTGTTTACAACTTGTCTATTTAAAAATGATTACTCATTTTCTACCCATCTCTAATGTTGAATGTGTATGTCGCGTCGATAAACCGGGGTGATGGTACAACTGGGAGTAAATTTTTCTTTTGCTCCATTTTTAAAAAGCATAAGCATAAGGGGGTAGGGGTCTGGAAAAATGTCTTTTTTTTGCATTACGTTCGTATTTCGTAATGAAAGCCCCCTCAAACATATAGATATTCTTGTTGCAAGTTTTTTTTTAAACATTCATGTTATATTTGCATTATTCCATTACTGATTTAAATTTTTTCTCTTCAATAAAATTATCAATAAGATTTTTATTTTCATCTCAGCCTCTCTGACGACCACTAGTGCCACAAAAGACTAGAATCACTAGGAAGTTCAACCTCCTACCCAAGATGATGACGGTTGCGCGGAGACGCATTCAACACCAAGACCAAAAATACGTGTTCTTTGTTCAACAAAGCTTTTATAATTTTGGATAGCGTACAAATAATGTACTCTTATTGCAGGTTGAATTTTATTTTGATTACATCTTTCATTTCAAAAAGTTCAGTTCGAAGTACACAATTAGTAATCGTCAATTACGACTGAAACTTTATATTAAAAAACTAAATGATTATGCAATTTAACGGCTACTCTAACAGCTAAATCATTACATATCTGCTGGAGTCCAGATTCTGGACTAGAAAATCGTTAGGGTTCGTCGCCTTGATGAAAGTAACATACATGGCAAATTTAGTCCAAATCGGCCAACCCATAACAAAGACCTAACCTACCTTGATACGTTGCATAAGCTAAAGCATGAGAAAAGCTGTAAAAATAGCAATCATAATCAAATTCAGCTGCATATATTAAATACCAATATACCGCGCATAAAGTTTCTCTGGATCTGCATCTGCGTACCCTTGTTCAACAGCAGAGAACTCTATAAGCAAAGTTTTATACCTATTACCTATATGCACAATTAGAATTTACATTATGTTATTTATATGTAACATGTACAAAGTACAAAGCGTCTTTAAACATTACAACCGAGTTTGTTGAAATTTCGGTATTTTTTCTCCTATTTTTTAACCTTTGAACTGAGGCTGCAGCTGCTGTCATAAAAACATAAAACTTAACGATATCTCTCAATTTTCAACTTCGTCTCGTGTTTGATAGATTATACATACCTACCTACATATATGCACTTGACAATAAGATGATGAATCTAGTACTGTCTCTGGTGGATGCGGATGGAGTAATGGACTGGTGCTGAACTGAAAAAAAAATATGATGTGATGATATATTGCTTCCTTTCAGATGCTTTGTCTTTTATCATTGCTTCTTTTGGTTACGCGTTTCTTTTAATGTTAAATCAAGAAAATAAATATTTCACCAAGCATTGACTTAAATTGAGTGTTTCTATAAAGTTGTTTTTATGTCAGTTTCTTGACACTATTCATAGCCCATTTTCCATTGCGAATGTCATTGTTGAAGGGTTTTACCTTTTTTCAAACAGCTTGTTCTATAGCTTATGAACAAATCCTATTTAATGCTCGTAAATTAAAAAAATCCTAAAATTCCAACGTGTTATAATAAACTACTATATCCACTAATATTAGGAATATGAATAATATGGCGTACTTTATTTCCTTGTTTGACAGCTTATTTCAAACAACTGCCTGTTTAGATGAGCATATCGCAATTTCCACAAACTTCCATAATAGAACTATTAAAGCTTGTAATATCGGTTTTTCACTGTCTCCTTTAATTTAGATCTTATTGTACAAGCACGTGTACAACGCAACGCAAAAATAATATTTTTTAGGATAGGTTAATTAATGACTAATGATGGATGACCGATTACGTGCAAAGTTGTAATGGAATTCATAATTTCCCTCTAAATAAGCTAGTTCAATATATTAAAAAAGAGAAAATACACAGACATAATAAATACCTTTGACGGAAAAGCATAATAATTTCATCCTTGAAACCCTCTTTTTTAATTTTTATTCCAAAAGCGAGCTCAATTTTAAACAAACCTAAACAATAAACGAATTAAAAATAGCATGGCATTGAAACAAGACTTCATCGTGATTCACTCATTGAAAACTGTACGGTCAAATTTTTATTTTTATCATTCCTGGCTGAATGTACATACTGTTTACAATGTAAAATACTTTAAAGTAGGCACATACACATATATATATATGTCTCGGCCTGAGGAAACAAGCGAAGAACACGTTGTTATAAATGACAGGCACAATGTAAACAGACAAGTACATAAAATGCTTATATTCTTAAAACAATAAATACAAAGTAACAAATTTCATGGATTCGTAAAAATAGATTTTTAAAAAGGTGGGCACGCTAAAAATATATACGCATTTACCTAAATATTTTTTGTTTAAGATTACACTTTTTAAAAAGCACAAAAGTAGCAGGGGATAATGTGAGAAGCGCACATGAAAGCCATTATTTCAGACAAATTAATTAATTCTCTCATTTCATACTTTTTTATCTCTAAATGTTCTAAACAGACAAATATATATATATATATATACATATATATAAATATAGTTTAGTCTGGCTGGAAATACCTACTGAAAATGGTGCAACATGATCAACATTGCTCGACCTAAATACCACCTGCAAGGAGCGCTAAACGCTAAACTTGTTCAAAGGAGCTTAAAAAATTTGTCGAGTCAAGTAATTTTCAAAGATAAACATTTAGAAATTGTTTTTCTTTGATGTAACTTCAAAGCCATTTCAAGCATCATTATTTTCATTACGCTCAAGTCTTGAACTTTAGTTCAGAGCGAAGCGAATGTGTGTATTTTTCAGAAACTTGATCCCGGTTGAGTGTAGACTTTTTGCGTCATACAGCATCCTCATCTCAATACCAACCAACCAGACTTGGACAAAACACAAGTATTTATATAAAAACACTTATTTTGAGAACATTTTTTTGTATTTTGTGTATGCTGTGGAGGACAAGAAATGTATTTCGTATTCTCTGATAATTAGATTTAATTGAAATATAAAATACATTTTTTTCATGGGCGTTTTCCGTTTTCCACCAACTTTAATGTTGGTTGCATAGCGCGGAAAAATCATAAAGGATAATCAATTATAGTCCCAAAGCAATTAATAATTAATCTTAATAATTTTTTACGATTTTNGCAATTAATAATTAATCTTAATAATTTTTTACGATTTTTTTTCATATTTTCATGAGTCACGGTAAAATGTTTTTTTTCTGTATTTTTAACAATTTTACGAGTTTTGTATCTTGCCCATCCCAGCTACAACAGTAATATTTCTTACTTCATCTTGCGACTGTATAACATTTAAAGCATCATAGTTTCCCAAATAACTAACTGTATATTGCGCATTGGAAGATATAAAAAAGAATTTAAGCAAAATAAGAAAGTTTTCTTTTTCTCAAACTCTCCATTTTTGTGAATGGATTATGATTTTTTATTTCGTCGTAGTATTCTGATTCCGCTGTCTTGGATTCAGCTTTTTTATTTAAAAAAAAAGTGTGGCATATTATTGTGTAGTTTTTAACTTAAATTTAAATTAAAATATGAAGAAAATGCTTCTTCTGTGCCATATTCGGTCGGCCTTTTCAGTAGAAGCTTTGTTCATGATACGCAATCTCTTGTACCAACCAAAGTCCAAAATTTACCCGACGTATACCTCAACTTGATAAAAACGAAACAAGCCATTACAAACACAGACAGATAATGTTACTCTATTAATATTATTATTATTATTATGGCATGCGATTACGATAAGTTACAAATATAAGAAACACAACAACAAAGTCGTCTTTTTGGAAGAGGAGACTTTACTCACAGCGATATAAGCGAGTCTACCAAAACGAGGAGGTAGGTTGCGGGATTTTGTATTGTGTTATATGTGTATTATTGGTATGTATATATTTATATAATTTTTAACGCAAATGTGTAATTCATATGAGTAATATAAATATGCTGCTCTTCAAGAAATACTAACTTTACACTGCCTTTATTGCAATACCTCATATGACACTACAGACGAACCTTAGGGGTAACTTGTTGAAGCTCCTGTCATTGTGATGATGATTGTGTGAGTAAGGAAACTTTGATTCAATAGAAAACTAGTAAAAAATAGAGAACTGGAAAGTGATTTGACGTATGTATATGTATGTAGACATAAGGTAATAATGTAGATATTTATCTATACGTGTATGTATGGGTTGTTGAATAGATGTCTTTTCTACAAGTGTGAATTATGTATGTTCCTTTATATAATGTCATGCATGGTATTTTTCTCCATGCTATTGTTGCATTAACATTTGCGCGATGATGCATCATCATTGTGTGTGAAACCAGCAACGGTTTTCGCTTTTCTTCTTCCCAGCTGCATTCGTACCGACGGACGAGAGGGTATAATCCCTTCGTAAACTCTGTTTATAAAAGCAGTTCCATTAAAAATACTCTATACGTGTCAGTTACTAGAAAAGATTCAGAAATAGGGTTCTCTCTCCTCTTTCTTTCCCCCTCGTTTTTGTTTTGTTTTGAAGCAAGCAGTAAAAATGGTATACGAAATCATCACTACTACATAATATATGTACATGTATGTATATGTTTTTTCATTTCCACTGACCGACCGACACAAAACATGCCATGAAACTCAGTCAGATCATGATGATCATGCTGTGATGTTATCCAGTCATTGCAAATCGTTCAGTCGGTCTGCAAACTGTTGCATTGCTTGCGTTCATGATAAGTTTCACCCATGAATAGCCTGTTCAGTTAAATAACATTTTATCAAATTCATATCTCTCATTTTAGTAAAAATTCTTAAGATAGTAAAAATTTCATGGGAATTTAATTCTAAAAAATGAGATTGTCTATATTTTAATTTAAAAGTAAAAACACACACGGTCAGTTTATTTTACCCCTTTTTCCAAGAAAAGAACAATAGTATGAATACATAGGAATTTGCAGTGGCTACTGAGTTGTCAGTGTTCAATGTGTTAAAAAATTATTTCTATCACTTCATGTTACATCATTGTCGACGTGGTACAGTTTTCATTTCAAATTAAAGACATGGATTTTTACTCAACGGACGTGGACAGTGGTAGCAACATTTCCACGGCTTCAACGGGAGCTACACTGAAATACCCAAATGGAGCCTCAATGGTCGCAGCAGTGGCCGCGGTTGTCTTCGTGGTCGTAGGACTAATTGGTGAGTTTTCATCAGGAAAATATTAATTAAAATCAGGAAAAAACAACTTTAAAACAAATTTAAAAGCTTATTGAAAGGTGAACATTACAAATTTAAAAAAAATGATTTTCCGTTACTGAAGAATGATAACTTTTTCAAATGGCTTCTTTACACGAATATGCTGCACTTTTTTAACAGTATACCTTTTCATAAAATACATTATCTTTCCTACTACGTATTTTCTCTTTGCAAAATGAATATAATCGTTTCCGTAAGACTTTTTTGATTACAAAGCATTGTAAAGCTGTAAAAATATATTTTAAACCTTTACAGGGAGAGTATTAAGTATTAGCGTAAGAATTAACATTCAAGTCTCAAGTTTAACTTTTAATTTTGTAGGCAATGCATTGACGATTGCGGCATTGTGCAAAAGTCCCAAGCTGAAACTGCAAGCAACCACGTGGTTTGTTGTGAGCTTGAGCGTATCGGATTTTATTTTCTGCTGCTTCAACTTGCCACTGACAGCCACTCGGTTCATTTTCCAAGCGTGGATATTTGGCGACATTTTGTGCAAGATTTTTCCTTTCTTCTTCTATGCAAACTTTGGAGCGTCCCTGTTTCACATAATGCTTATTGCTGTCAATCGGTGAGGCTATTTCAAAACGTGGTTTGATAATTTTTTGATGGGTACAAAGGTGGCAATAAAAGCAGGTGTTGCTTGTGTCAAAATGCATTCTAAACCCATTATTATTCGCAAATTAGGTACATGCTGATCTCAAGTTACATTCAATACAAGAAGGTTTATCGACCTATAAACGTCATAGTCATGATCGTTGCCGTGTGGCTCATATCCTTCCTGATACTGCTTCCTCCTTTGCTGGATCTCTGGGGTAGCATGGGTTTGGATGAGGATACCTTCTCGTGTACCATTCTCAAGAAGGATGGCAAGTCACCCAAAAGACTAATATTCATGTTTGGCATCATTCCTCCCTTTTTCATCGTTCTCTATTGCTACACCCTTATCCTACTAAATGTTAGAAAGAGCAAAATGGTCCTCAGGTGGGAAAAAAACCATTTTTTTCTTATTTTCAATTATTCTTTATTGAAATAGGAGGATCCAACTATCGTCTGGGGCTCCTAGTCACGCGTTATTATCCAGAAAGGACGATTTTAAGCTTACCAAAACCATGATACTGATTTTTGGCTGCTTTGTCCTTTGCTTTGTACCGCTAATGGTTGTCAACGTCATTGATGAAAAGGTTGGTTGCTATGCTTAAATAAAAAATGGATTGAAATGTATTATGTAGGCATGTATGTAATCATCAAATAATATTGTACACCTTACTCAGTCCGTCTTTTTATTCTCTATGAAATCAAAGCAGATTTCATACCCGTGGATTCATGTGCTGGCATCTATCTCGGCATGGGCTTCTGCTGTCATCAATCCCATAATATACTGGGTAAGTAGCAAATCCTACAGACATGCCTATGCATCCCTTCTTGGTTG
>JAITYZ010002740.1:0-18910 GCA_027744595.1 Paronellides praefectus
CTCAACAGTTTTCCTGTACCCCCTCCAAACGAGGATGGGAACAAGTTGTAAGTGAAGTTGAATCGTGTCATAGCTTCATCCAGCCAAAACTTGTAATAGCCTCGCAATGGAACATATTTCCCCTTTTCTGAATTCCATGCCATTTCGAAACGAAAATCCACTTTAGGTATTGACATTTTGAAAGCCTTTCCGTGAAAATTCTTGGTGGTATCAGGGAATAAATTTTCCAATGATGACATTGCTCTTATTTCACTTGATTTGATTAGAGTCCTGACAATTGGTTTACCATGATGTCCAGAATTAACTACATTTTTTACAGAGTGAAGATGATTCTCATTTCGAGTATTTATCTGCTGGGATAAGGTTACTGCAACTTTGTACTTTATTTTGGATCCAAAATCCCTGGATAAAAGAATGCTGTCAGCTACTTGTTTACTGGGTGTAAAGAAAACAAAGTAGTCCTCGTCCTTACGAATTAACGGTTCATATATTGGGGTGAACTGAGAAAACAATGTAGAAAATATTCCCTGCTCTTTTAAGTTTGATGAGTAGTCAAAGTAAAATAAGCCGATGCCACACAACTTGGTATATTTATGCACATCACGGAATCTCTGATAAGGAATTATGTTTTTTCTTTTCTTTTTGTCACGGGACATTATTGCCGTGAAAATTCCTGACGTGGTAAAGCGATTTACCAGAACAGGTAATACTGAAATTGAATATTCTGAATTTGAGCCGACAGTTACGTGATATACTTCGCATTGTGGAAGCTGTTCGAAAATTGTTTCAAGGAGTGATGGTATGGGAGTGTGGTCAGCTTTAGCGGGGGTAATTGAAATCAAACTACAGAAAGTCGCAATGAGTAATCCTAAAAAGTAAAATGGAAAGAAAGAGAATAATGTATTAATTTTTCCAAAAAGTTGGAAAATCATTTTTTCTTTATTGTACAAGTAAAAGAGAAAGTTTTTGTGCTTGTGTGTCTGTAGAAAACCCCAACTGGCGCAGAATGTTTTTGGACTATTATTTGTAGTGTGTGGATATTCGATACGAGCCTCTAATTAAATTTCGGATAAGTCTACTTAGGTTCTTTGCCACGGGTAGCTCTATTTTGATGAACTCATGAGATGTGGGAACTATACTGTGTACTTGCATATGCTTGTACTTGTACATGCATACAAAACTGGAAGAATTCTTAGAAAAACAAATAACTTTTTGGCTGCCTATTTCCTTGTTTTTCATTTTATCTTTGGACTACATTTCGTTCAATGAAATGGCATCAACAAAAACAAGCGGAGCATTTGCTCAATATAACAAGATATTAATCACTACGTAAAATGATGATGACTGAACCAATTATAAATAATTATCTCGATATTTCAATTATGCGTTATAATGGGCATACAGCTCACATATTATGGGTAGGTAGTTTCAGCTCTTTAATTTATATTTTCATAGCACGTAGGTTTTGCTATCTAGTTGCTCTATATAATAGTTTAACATTGTTAACATGTCACGTGTACNCCAATTATAAATAATTATCTCGATATTTCAATTATGCGTTATAATGGGCATACAGCTCACATATTATGGGTAGGTAGTTTCAGTTCTTTAATTTATATTTTCATAGCACGTAGGCTTTGCTATCTAGTTGCGCTATATAATAGTTTAACACTGTTAACATGTCACGTGTACTTAAGGTCTATTATTTTTAGTTGATTAGATAAATGTAAGTTAGTGATGATGAGCTGTGTTGGCCAATAGGCATAGTGGCTACTGACATTTTCAATAAAACCTTTTCATTTAAAAAAACTACGATGAAAACGACGTGTGCGTGGCTTTATTCTGTCGGCAAACAGTCTTTAAAAATTTTTACTTCATATACTTTTAAATCTTGATTGCCCTACGATTCTTGGAAGCTCGCAGTTAAAACTCTCTGTCATGAAATTGAAATTGATTGAAATGTCAATCTTTTAAAGATGTAAATTTCAATATTCCAGACAATTAAAATGCTGCAGGTGTCCTTTCATCGAAACAAACGACAACAAACGAAATCGAGTTTTTAGGCACTGTCAGTTAAAAACCGTATTACGCTATCATTATTGAATAATAATACATTTAAGACTTGCCTATTTGTCATTCAACACCAGTAAAACAGACAATACTACTGAACTGACTGGACCCTGATATAGCTAAAATTATGTATCAAATTGAATCATCAAAGAAACCCTAAATAAAACGAAAACGGTTAGGTACACCCATTTTTTTCGTTCCTGTTTGTTGTCAATGTTGTCATTACTTGCAAGTTGACACACGTTGGAAGATATTCTTAATTATCATACACTGTCTTCGGATGTACCGTTCTTTAAAAAAAATATTTTAGAAGTATACAAATAGCAACAAAAATCCACCTGAGTACAGAATAAAAGACCGTTAAATGGTCGTAGTGAGAAGTGATGGCTCTGTTGTTTCCCTAATTTATTATGTAAACTGATCCTTCTCACTGAATGAATCAATTAACCATTATTAATGATGTTGGGAAAATATATTGTCTCGCAATGCCCCAATAGGATATCACATAATTAGTGAAAGGAGGACCGCATATATTTATAAATTACATAGCCCAACCATTGGATTTTCACGAACATGCAAATTATATAGTTGTGTCGCTTTATAACAGTATTTTTCACTGCTTTGTTGTTGTATAATATAGATGAAATCAATTAGGTATGTTATTTTCTCACTGAGAGTATGTTTTTTTAAACTTACGGTAGATATTCACCGCACCGGGAGTAATGAATTATGAAAAAATGGAGTGATTCACTGATATTTTGAATCATTTCATGCCATTAATAAAAATAATATGAAGCAAATACAATTAAAAACCGAGAGTTATTTCTTCACTGAAATCGAATTCGGTTGAGTTAGGTGGGCTAATTGTCGAAATTGTATTCACAAATTTTGTTTTGGTTAAATGAACTGTACAAATTTCAATGTAAGTGCGCTTGTTTTACTCGCCAACAGTAAATGTATTAAGCAATGGCCCTAGGTCACAAAGACTGCCAAGAAACAACTGCATATGACAAAAATAGTAAAACAAGCGAAAAGGCCGTTTTTGTTCCTTTATCGCAGGTGTGCTTGTGTGGGTTCCATCTTACGTTGTAACGACACGTACATCTCTTTCCAAACCAATACTGGCTTTCTCTGCAATCGCTGTTGGGAACACACCTGGGTTTTAGTGCTGGAGCTTTCCTCCATGGCTGTACAGGATACGGAGCAGTAACATGGTTGCCACAAGCGCTTTTCGCACCAAGATCTGCCGGTATGTAACATCTTCTGTTCACTACAGGCATGGCTGATTCAAAACAACGACAAACTGGATCTGTTGGCAGTTCATCTAGCTCATCGTCATCACGCACATCCAACTCTGAATCCGGTTTCTCTAGCGTACAGTGGAAAAAACGTTTGAAATCACAAATTTGATCTTGGTTTTCGCGAATCCACTCTTTCTTTGACTCCAAGGTTTTCTTTTGTTGCAGAGCTTCAGCCATCTCAGATTTAAGGACGCAGAGTTCACTAAAGTCAGTCTTGCCGTCCCAAGTTAATCGTCCCGTATATTTGGGAACTATGTACGTTCCTTCTGATTTGTCGTCTATAGAATTTGACTGTCGAGCCTGACGTTGATCTTGGTTTTGTATGTGAGCCGCTGGATTGAATTGACGTGATTTTGCCAAATTGAAATTTTCTAAATTCCTTTGGTTTGAATTTTCAGGATTAAGCTGGTGAGAATTTTCAAAGTTGGGTTGCTGAAGATTTGCAGAATTTTGCTGTTGAAAATTGTTTGAGTCGGGCTGTTGATCACTTCCTGAATTGGGCTGCTGGGTATTTTCCAACTCGGACTGAGGAACATTTTCGGAATTATATAAATGCAAGTGTGAACTTTGAGAATCGAATTGTTGTAAATTTTCAGCATCTGCTGCTGATCCGTGTGAATTTTCGGAATCTGATGGCTGAGAATTCTTTGATTCGGCCGGGCGTGAATTTTCCGAATCGGACAATTGCGAATTTTCAGAGTCAGAAAGATATGAATTTCCATGAGCTTGATGCCAATCTGCTGAATGTGGTATGGCATGAGAATATTGAATAATGTTTTCAGTGAATGGCCCAGCTATCGGACGTTTCTCTTCTTTTGTCTGAGTGGCAAATTGGTGTTTGTGGTCGTAATTCGGAGATTCAAATGCTTTCATCATTCTCTCTCTCTTTTGTACATTTTTGTATTCATCCTTTTTGTGATCTATCCATTAAACAGTTCAAAGGTGCATGATAGTTTTATTTAATCATTTGGATTTTGGATATTCATGAATATGTTCTACCTGGTTTTACTATAGGATTTACTACTTTCTTTCTTCTTTTCCGCTTATTTTCCCTACTGGGCTGACTACACTTGTAAAGCATGTCTTGTGGACTCCACATACATTTTGCTGTTGGCGACTCACAAGAGTTTGATTTGCTAGGGTCACAAATCTCACCTCCATTGTCATCATCATCCTCCACTACCGTCAAGCCTTTCAAATCCTTTTCATTTCTCATCCACCTTTCATTATCTTGTGCTAAAAATGGATTTGGAATGAAGGTGCTTGTACAAAAACGAATTATATAAGTTTACAGAATTATCTGTATGCAAAATAATTTATTTCTAGTTCTCACTGGTCAATGCCATTAGGGTTGTCGTAGTGCACAGAATATAAAATGGCACTGAAAAACAAAGCGCGACCATCTTTGAGACGAGTAAAAGAAGTGCGATTGGATGACTTAAGAGTGTAGTACAAAGGGATGTATACTGCGAATACTTTTACTTGTGAATTTACTTTGATTAAACATTTAATTAGTATGTAATCAGCTATTAACTAATAATTGTGTAGGTGCTGTTGGCTGTAACAATTTGCCAATACAAAATATTTTCTGGGCTACACTATTATCTTCCAATCCAAAAAATCTTAGCTAAATCAACCCTAGAAACTGTAAATGATGCTACAAAAATTACGTGCGCCTCTGCTTTCCATTCCTGCATGCGCATGTCAGGAAAAGCTTTTCCTTTGTGCAAGCATCCTTAATGTGCAAGTTATATGCCTTGCATTTTTACTTAATCTGATGTAATCACAAGGGATAAGATGGCGATAGCCATCCCAGCATGTATGTAATATTGTCCAGTATACGCTCATGCTATTAATATTATGTCACTTAATGGTAAAATGTAACTTATTGAAGCTATAATGTGATGTGAGATTCGGTTGAGACTTCAGTATCAGTAAAGAGACAATAAGAGAAGCCACAAGTAAAACCTAGTCGTTCCGTTGTCCGTTATTCCGCTGTGCATTCAAGACCCACCCTTGCATCTCACCATATAGGCAGCCATGCAGATAGGGAGACGTGGGGCATTAGCAGCTAGGGATATACACCACCCATAGCTCACAATTTAGAAGTTCAAAAATCTAAATCATTTTCATTACAGACGATATACTGACTACATAGACACTATTCACAGTGTGAATTTCACACATGCAAACATGACATACTGAAAAATGCTCTTTTTCAATGTAAAGTTTATATTATATCCAGGTTCCAGATAAAGGTACACAGTGTGTACCACACACACAAACAATAAAAAATGACATAGCTAAACCATATTATATGTATAGGGGTTCGGAAATAGAAAGGGTCCGTTCAAGCCATAAAAAACCTTATAATTTATCCTATTCTTCCCTTGTGCGTATATACATATTATATAACATATAACCATTTACTGAATACTATATTTAGCTGATCATGTTATTGGTAATTTATAATTTCCGTGACTTACGAACCCTTCCTAAATGTTAAATCTTCATTATCAACATCACATCAACTCATTTGGCGACCCTTGTAAAAGAGCTATTTTTTATGTTTAAAGAGTATCTAGGTATATTATATTGCTGCTGCTGGCGTGCATGCAAGATGAAGACGTGAAAGAAGTTCTTTGTTTCAAAGAACTCAACTCGAGTAAGGAAGAAATTGAAGAAGAAAGAACAAGAACACCCAATCAAAGCAAGCATACAAATTAGGAGATGCCATATCGGGACCATCGAATCGAACCTTTACACCATATGCAAAGCTAAATGCTGACCAAAAGGGTTTTCTCTTCGAAGCAAAAAAGCAGAAAGGATCGTATTGCTCTTCGTTGCACATTGTCTAGTCTGCAGTATTTACAGCGTCTGCAGTTTGCACTTGCAGGCGATGCAGTAAATACGTTAAATAAGTTGAAGTGAACTTGTAACAATTAATAATAATATCTGTGTCCATCATTCATTTACCTATCACATTAAATTACAATTATTATTAACAGTGGTTTTTTTGTGATTTCCAACTTGGAAATTCCAAGTGAGACAACTAACAGTCGGTATGCTAGAAATTATGAAACAAGGAAAATAACTGACATTAATTTTAAGCGTTCATTACACAGAGATTTAATCTGGAACTGTTCATGTTAAGTTGTTATAATTTATTGTTGATAGATAACTGTGCAGTAATCAATCGACTGTTTGGCCAAAATGGAGGGCACGAAAGGGAGACTGCTATTGGGTCAGGCTAAGGACGTAGGAAGGGTTGGAGAGGATGCACAGAATAAATGGATTGAAGAGAGAAAAAAGATTGTAAGTTTTTTATACGCGTTTTATACGCGCTTGTTTTTTAATATCAATATTAGCTACATTTTAGCCCATGTAATTGGTTAAGGCCAGAGCTTAAATGTGATGCATAAGGTGCTAACACTAATTATATATCTGTCGATTTCATTAATACATACACATAGTTATTATCATGGAATTTTAATTTTGGATTTCAGTACGTTGAGAGCCTGTTCCCACACATGAGCTGGAATGACCTACTTCGCTTTCGGAGAGTGTCTAAAACTGCTAAAGAGCTGACTGATGAGTACATCAAGGCCAAAGGTGAAAAGCTGTGTCCAGAAATTACTATATGTGAAGTTGCAAGCGACAAGATTAGAAGTTTATCCCGATTTCTGGAACTTGGATTTCCAACAACACGCATTTACATCATGAACAATTCCGGTAGCGCGATTTTCGTCAAGGAGCAGAATAACTTTGCCAAGTTTTTGAAGACATTTGGACCAACGGTTACGCACGTTAGGATTCACAAGTTGAGTACTTGCCCAATGGGCAATGAAAAAGCATTTTTTGAAGGCCTCCCAAATCTGGAAATCCTTCTAGTTGACATGTTTGGCGGGTATGCACTGACTGAAGAAGATGCCATACGACAATCAATTGGCCTAGAAAATGAGCTTCCTGGAAGCTTCAAGCAATTGAAGAAGTTAACTATCGGTGTGGAGCCAATGATGTTCTCCATGAATGCCATCCTTGCATCCCGACGATTAATGAATAATTGTGAGAAGCTGGAACACTCGGGCGACGCGTATTCCTCTTACGTTCATCTGCGTTCACGCAGAGGGTTAATGGAACTAAACCATTAAACACTTGGAGTGACATTTAAAATGATTGAGCAGTACATTGAGGATCGAAATCAAAAATACCCCAGCATGCCGAACTTAAAGTTCTACGATTTTACTTCTTTCCACGAAGATAAAATTGGACGAGAGAAAGTTGTCGAGTTTGTAAACTCATCTAAATTTACAGATTTGGCCAACGTGTGTGTAAAACACTCCGTAAAACTTTTGAACGTAAACGCAGCCTGGTTTCAAACATGACAGCCTCAACGGATTCAACCCTTTATAAGCGTAACCCCGGAGCAATTGGACACGCACACCATTTCCACTCCAGTAGTGTCCATGATAAATTTGCACGGCATGGTTGTTCCAATGAACATGCCAAATCTGTAAAAGCTCACTATTCCAGCCACAAGTAGGTGTTCGCTCCTTCCCGGCGTATGGAGTAGGGATCGTCAACCTTGGCCTGCTCTCAAAGTCACTGTGGATTCAAAGATGCTGTACACCACAATAATGGAATATGATGCTCAGCTCAAAAAGTCGCTATGCCTAGATCCTGAATCGACTGCGTCATTGATGAAATTCCTCTTTGTCGGGATACGGAGACCAGCAGTGACAGAAGTCAGCTTAACTTTTGTCGATGGAATGAATGTTGACATTGACACTATGAAAGCTGTGACCTGTCTTGGCTCTTGTTGTTCAAATATGAGGAAGATGACTTTAGTCAACTGGCCAGGGAATAATGCTTCATTGATAAAGATATTCAATCAAGTTAAGGATCTAGAGGAGCTTGGCTTGGAGAAGTGTGAGAAGATTGGGGATCTGAACTTCAAGAAAACCGATACAACGGATGGGATTCTGAGCCAGCTTCCAAGTAAAACTAATATTTTACCTATTATACATTTTTCATGAATTTGTTTATGTATCCTTTTCTTTTCTTTTCTTTACAGAACTAAAGAAACTGTCGCTCAAAAGATTGGATAAAATGCCAAAATGTACTGATGCTCTTTTTAAAGATGTTGTATGTCAGATGAAACTCACTCATTTGTTTCTGTCCAGTAACGCACCATTAACTAACGTAAGGAAATCTCTGATGAACATAAATATAAAAGTTTTATTTTACTTTCCTGTATCCTATTGTGTGACATGTGGATTTTTAATAATTTAGCATTTTATTTATGTTCTCAGATTACCCCAGAAGGCATTCAGGCTCTCACGAATGGCGAATTTGCAAATTACATACAAAAGTTTCCTTTTAATGGTTGGTCATTGGCAAATTTGAGTGAAAAGAAATTCAAGCAACTGGGAAAGAAATTCAGATCTCATGATATGATATAAATTTTGAGATTGATGTTATCTTGTAATTAGTTTAAGCAAAGCATACACTTTCCTTATCCCCCCTGTATGATTATGATTAATTACGGAAATTGGGGAATGCGTTGCATTTGTATGCGGTATTGGAATGGAGAAAGTGATGCGTTTGTTTTATTGTAATCAATTTGACTTTTAATTTTCTCCTTATTTTAATAATGATATTAATATTAATATATTATTGTAATTGATGAACCAGTCGTGTTTGGATAATGTTTTGTGAAAAAGATACGGATGGATGTTGGATATTTCATAAACAGTTCTTTGAATTTTTACGATATAATCTTTTGGTAAAATTACATTTTGTTTGGTGTTGTTAAAATGTTATTGTTGTACCTTTACAAGATTTTCAAGAGAATAATCTTATTCAATAAAAAGTATCAATTTGTAATTAAAATGTATCAATTTTATTTATTTACTGTACAGTACATATTATGTAACGTGAATAGAAGACATTATCTTATTATTTGAAAAACTGTCTTTATCTGTAAAATGAAACATCACCAAACTCTCTTTCGTAAATAGTGCTTACACACTATATACTATAAAGGTGGCGGCTGTGGAATTGTGTCTTGTTGTCCCCCAACGGTTTCATCCTCAACCTTAAGTTTGTATGATAGTTTAATTGATTGCCCTCTAATATATTGACTATGCATTGTTTTCAAAGCTGCTGCTGCAGCTTCATTAGTTTTAAACTTGAGATAAGCATATTCCTCGTCGGAATCGGTACCCGGAACTTTTGGTCGAACAATTTTCTTTACTGATGCAAAGTACTTGCGCAAGTCAGTATCATTTATCATTTTACCAAGGTTCGTTGCTTTCAAACTAAAAGGAAAAGAATATCCAAACAGTTCTGTTTAAGCAAAATAATAACGAGCATGACATCTTTGACTTCTTTTTTTTGAGCTCTTCACTTACGTTTTCCGGTCAATTGTGTCAACATAAGCCAGCGCTTCTTTATCACTTGTTGCCTCAGAACCCTTCATGATTCTGCTTGAATCTTTGGACGCCGCGTCATCTTTTTCAGCATCCATGCCTTGACCTGTTTTTGATGTGACAGAACCAGCACCTCCTCCTGCTGATGTTTTGAATGCGGGTTCCGATGTGGAGAACTGTAATTTCTTACCACTCTTTGAAGTTGAAGCACCACCAGACTTGCCCAATATTTTCCCTTGAGAACCTACAATTTTAACAGCTTGATCTTCGTCAGATAAGTGTTCATAATCGTATTCTATGTGATAGTCTCGATAACCGCCAAAATACTCTAGCCAAGGTTTATCCTAGAAAATATATCGAAAAATGAAACGTTTTTAATTTTGTATTCCAATTATTCATGTGTACGTAAATCATTCATTGTCCACAATACCGTACATAGTCTCTATCAGGTCTCCAATACACGCTTTCGCTAATAAGATTGTGACGCGAGGCAAAGTTTTTAAAATCCCATGTCTTCTTTTTGTCCACCCATGTCCAGTTTTTGGGATGAAATTTGCCATGCAGAGACTTCTTTTTCCGGAAAAATCTGTTGTTCCCGTCCCAAGCGAAAAATGACGATGGTGCATCCTTTTTAGTAAATTTATGCCTATCTTCATTCCTTTAAATATAAATGAATAATAATATGTGGAAAGTTATACTTTGAACTTAAATCAAGTTTAAATGCAAGGAATAACATACCAGTAAAAACTAGTTGGTTTCAATGCTCCTTTCTCAGGTATTGGTGAACGGGCTTGTTTCCACGCTCCTAAAGTGGAGTCATAAATGTACTTTACTTCTGGTTGCTTCTTTTCAAATTGTTGTTTGGTCACATCAAAGTAAAAGTCGTCTGGCGTGTCATATCTTTTGTTGGCACAGAACCGTTGCCCATTCTTATCAAAATCTGGAGTGACGCCAGCTGGAGCTTTCGACTTTTTAATCCATTTCCCGACTTTATGATCAAAGAAGAAGTGGGTGGGATTTATACCTCGCCAATTTGGTGGAAGTGGTTCTCCAGCCACTCGATAGGCACTAAGGTTTGGATCAAACAAATAATAATCGGGAGGTCTTGTTCTGTCCTTTGGGAAAAACAGGGCTAGTTCCTCGTCCCTACAAAAGAGTAAAAAAATCCTTTCAATTAGATCGCTGCACATATATTTTATGAAAGTCTGTAATTGTTGAATGTGTGAACAGTCCCGAGATTACCAATAAAAGTCATTTGGAAAGTAAATGATTGTTCTTTTGATTCTCCACACGTCCTAGTCAAATGAAAAACCATTTTTAGCGTTTTAACAACAAATTATATATTTTCTCAATAAAGTAAAGAAGACTCACCCATTTACTGTCATAATAATACTTTTCTCGGTCTCGCGCATTCTTTTTGAAGAATCCAGGTTTCTTTTTGTAAAAACAAAACAATGTTTATATAACATAATTTAAATATTCATGTAAATTAGAATTACACAGCAAATTATGTACTTACTTGATCATCAAAATAAAAATCATTTTTGCCGATGGCTTTGAAATGCATTTCATCCGCAACTTGCTGTTGTAAGAGTGATTTCTGTCGTCTCTTTTTTAATGCAAACAACAAAGCTTTTTTCTTGGCAGCCTTTTCCTCAGGGGTCAAGTTAGGATTGTCGTCAATAGCCTTCATTAGATCCTGAATTCTTGCCTGTTCAGCAGCCCACTCTGCAGCTCGACCCGACGCACTTGGATCTAGACCCTCCTCATCAGTGGGCACCTTTGAGTCATTATCCTCCATTTGCTCTGCAACAAATAATGTGACAGCTTCAACTCTTTGATCTAGTATGACTTCCGGTGGTGTGTGGGGTCTGTTGGAACGCAGGATATATATATACATAGGCAATGGAGATATTCTATATTTTATTGATAATATTATTATTTGATTTATTTTTCATTTTAAAATATTACGGGTCCTTCACGATTTCGTTGAAATCCAAGTAAATCCCTCTCGTTCTAAAGCAAAAGTTGCCAAGTATGTCGGGCGGCCAAAAGTATCGCTTTGCTTTCTCTGCAAATGTCTCTTTGATAGCATTTTCTTTATTCTTTGATATTTCCACTTCCATTTCGTTGAATATTGTAGCATATTCCTCATTCAGTTGAAAATATGGTGTGAAAAATCCATCAAAGTACCATCCCTACAAGCAAGTTACAAATAAAATATTAAGCCCACCGACTGGCTGAGAAAACTTTACATTTTATGTGTAACTCTTTTTATGGCCCTTTTTTGACATACTAAGATTGTTGGAAAATTGAGGTACTCCAATTCGCGTTCCAATTTCTTTTGCTTCTTTATTAGCTTTCTTCGCTCAGTTCGCTCCGCTCGTTTCTTGTTCTGCATCTCTACCATGTGCTTTTGATGTTCTTTTACCAATTTCGCATCCATTTGACTGAGGGTCGCTGTTTTGTTAGTACTCATCTGATAAGCAATGTCAGCCATGTGTGAACGAATGGCATGTAAGGAAGCCCTTCTGGCAACAGATGAACGACGACGTTTTGAGTTGCTATCTGTAGTTTCCCTTATAGCTGACAGCAGGGTGCCTGCCTTCAGCTTCTGTCGTAAAATGCCCCATCCATCTTAAAATAAGGAAATCTCTATATTTTATGCTGATACATATTATATATGGTGTCCTAAACATTTGTAGATATAAAAATAAGCCAACCTCTCTTTTTCTTCTCCGGTAATCTCAGCCCTAATGATGCTGCTCTTGACGCTTTTGCAGCCGCTCGTTCCTTGGCCCGTTGTGAAGCGCGATCAGTTGTGGACATTTTTACACGATAAAAGCAAACTTATTGTCATATAAAACTTATATAATCGATTTGGTTTTTTTCAAAACCTTTGTACCACTGACACCATAAAAGGTAAATACACGTACATACATATATACATACAAATACAAGTAGATCATGCAAGTAGAATTAAGACGATTATGCATATTATTGCAAGTAAATTATTTCGTTTTTTACTGATGTACATACATCTCCCTAACTACTTTCACTAGATGCAAACTTTTAACGCTGTCCTTTTTTAGAATTGTCGTTCTCTTGGCCAAAATAATTGCGCTTTTGATAAAATTGAATATAATATCACGTTTAATTAGCTCACTAGAGTAATACAAAGCATTACACATACATTATTTGCAAATTATAACCCATCTTGTGTTTACATTACTATATACACATAATTGATCACATTATATTTTTACAACATAGATAACTGACACAATAATGATAACAAGATACATTTTTATAGTAAAGAAAGATAGGTAAGTAGGTACAGGTAATAAACATGATCGATAAATCATTAGCAAAAAAATGTTAATACAAAATAAAATATATTACAAACAGACAGACACCAAATATATGAATGTTTACAATCGAAAAAAATTACTAAAATTCGCATTAATTCTAAACTTTATTTTTATACCACGAACATTGAACGATCCATTAAGCCATCTCCATTGCCCTAAGTTCCTCTTCATCAAATATTTCATCTTTCACAATTCCCATTATATTATTCGGTGAATTTTGAAAATTGGTTTCTTCATTTTTAGCTCTGGAAGATATTATGTTTTCTTCGTTCCGATAAGCGTCAGGGTTTTCAGGTCCTCTTGTTCCCATATCCGAAGCAGCCCGTTCATTTTCCTTCTCTGCATTCATGCTCGCTTTCCTCGCCATGTTGTACATGACCAATGGAATCGCCAAAGCTCTGGACTTGTAAACTTTGATCAAATGTAGCAAAAAGTTTGAAAAGAGTAATTCCAAAGAGAGAAATGTAGCCAGACTCCCAGAGCTCCTGAGCAGTAACTCCAACTTCAACTGTGACATGTATTTTAGCCATCGTAAACTTAAATGCCTACATTCCAGAATGATAGCATTGAAAGTGCTGTCTCCATCTTGGGCTGCGTTAATTGTCCGACTTTTTCCAAGTCGCTGCTCCACTAATCCAACAAGCCAGATTGACCAAGGTTCAATTGAATCCGGACCAGATAGAATTCGCTTCAAACTCTCGTGTACGTTGATGTCCATCTCCTCCACGCTGACGTATTCCTTTACATCCAATAAAACACCACGGAAGTTGATGCGATTCAGATCAGAGAGAAGTTGAGCGATGGAGTTGGGGCTTTGCATGGAATCACGCGCCGCTTGCGCTGAGAGGTTGAGGGAAATCCACGCTCTAAGCTCGTTGATGAAAGCGTCAAGTAGCATGACTTTTTGTTGGGTAAAAGAGGCGTCATATGTAGAAAGTGCGTGTATGAGCCGCGACTTGAGACCAAGAGTAAAGTTGTGGTATTCTTCAAGAAGTTGAACTGGCGAGGAAGAAAATACAAAAAAACCTTGTTTTTAAAAATCGAAAACGTTAACTAATGACTAATAATATTATGCCACTTACACGGTAGTTGTGCAATCACATTTGGCATCAGAATGCTCAAAAGTTGGTCGTAAGTGTACGCATCGATATTTTCAACAGAAAACTGAACCTCTGCATTTCGTGTCAAGATCAGAAGCGTGTCCCTGTAAAAAAGGTCTAATCTTATTTTATTCTTTCTCATTGAATAATGTGTATACATATTATGTATAATCAATGGTTATTTTCAGTATGGAAGGAGTTTTCAAAATGTGATTAATGGTTAAATTCCTTACATGTGGAGCGAGTCATTGTTTCCATCTGACTGATAAAACGTGTGCCAAATCCTACCTATGTCACTCAGATTGAATTTCTCTGCAGCTTCCAGAATTTCCTTAAAAATAAAAACACTTTAGTATGAGTTTTTATTTTTGATAAATTGAATGTGAGTAAAGTGAAAGTATAATGTTACAATAATTATTAAAAAGTATTATTTACATGGCAGTGTTGTTCATAAATTCGTATGAAGCACGTAAGGTCCTGTCCAGTAACTCCGTCTAATACATACAGCTCCGACACGGAAATCTCTGGAAATGCTGACGTTCTTGTACCAAGATATTTCTTCACTGAATTAAAATCAATCCTTCCAACACTGTCCAGTTCAAGAGTTAGCCCTTTATTTCCACCTAACCCACAAATCCCAACTCCTTGCATAGCCAAAATCTGTGTCTTTTTGCTTCGTTTCCCATTCGAACGTGTCTTTTTGCTCAGGTCAGGATCCTCTAGCAAAAGTGTTGACGTATCTTTGAAACTGGACTACTGCCCATGGTCGCCGCAATAGCTTCAAGTTGATGAGCACTGATTTGCCGAGTAGCCAAAGGTTTATTGTTACCCATTAGAAGAACAGCTTGTTCCTTAGACTTTGCTGATTTATGATGATGATAAGGTTGTTTTCTTGTGGCACCAAAAAGTTTCATTCCATGACGCCTCTGAGGTTGCTTCTTCACAGCACTGCTTCGTTTACGCTTATTCCCATAATCCGAATCTGAATCATCCAAATTAAAATCGGAATCAGATGAATCATCAGAACTTGGTGATGAATCTCCATCCAGCTCAAAGTCAGAGTCACTGATACATTCTGATCCAAGATTGGAATCGCTGGAATCATTTTCTTCATCATCACGATCCCCCTTTTGTTTATCCAAATAATCTTGAACTAATGTGTAGATTGGAGACGTACATCGGGAAGATGTAGCAGGAGACAGAAGGGTTTCTAGCAATGGATGTTCCAGCTGTGGGAGGAACGACACGGACCTGACTGGTGTTGATGAGTTGAGAGGGGCACGAATCACAGATGATGGACCACTTGTCTCACGTATCACATTACTTAGTTGTCTCCTTGTTTGCTTTTCATTCTGACGACGAAGATACTGCTGCTGGTCTACATGAGGATCCGACGATTTGTTTACATTCTGCGTAGCATTGAAAAGAGCAGTGGCGACGGAATCCGCATTTTGTTCGATCGTGGCGATATCATCTAGGCAGAATTTCTGTTCTAATGCATCATTGGAATTGTGTCCATCCAAGCTATCATCGCCACCCATCACTTCAAAATAAAAAAAAATTACACAAAAAATCAATTGTAATTTGAATAAACAATATAAATGTAAACATTTAAAAAACGACAAATCAGATTATTATTACCATCGCCGAGGACATCAGTCAAGGCATCCATCGAAAAGATTGGTGGCGAAGATGCATTCGGGGCTCCTGTACCTTCACGTGGTTTTGGTGTTCTTCCCTTTTTTCTCAGTTGAGGCGTTACAGGAGGAGAAACCACTTCGTCCTTCACCTTGTTCAGCATGACATGATCCGCAGGAGATACCGTGCCCTTTTCATACCTGGCTGGTGACATTTTTGAGGCAGAGATATATGTATAACCCAATTAATTTAATAGTTTGTATCAATTACTAAAAATTAATATCCCCAATTCGTTGCCTTTCGATAGACCAGCAGATGAGAAGAAAAAAAAACTTGGAGAAAAGAAAAAGAGAAAGTACGCTGTATCTGATAGATAGCAAAAATCCAGGAGAGTGCATTTTCAATACCTCATTTATCTACAATCTCAGTTTCGAAAATTCGCGCCTGGAATTTTAAAAGCGTTCTGGCAGCTGTAATGCTGAACGAATGCATAATATGAAGAACGAATGAATGTAGTAATGATTTTATTTAAATATAATTGGCAAAAGCTGAATAACCTGGCTAGAATTTTGATTTTTACTACCTACTGTTTGCATACGTAATAGTCAGTCATAGTGTATCGGAAACAAATATGATAAAACGGTTAGTTTTTTGGATTTAGTAATTAGCGATTAGCCGATAATAATATTTTTTTTTCAAATTAAATTCCATGTCGGCCTGTTCCTCATATTTGTTTTCAGTAATAGTATAGCTAGCTATACTATGATACACGAAGGCCCACTACTGCTCTGACTCTGATTTTGTTCTTCATATCCTTGCCTATTATAATAGGTCAACAGTCCTGTTGGCGCATAGGTGAAACGAATGCTTTTCAAAGATGGTCTCTGGGTCCATAAAACTGATTCATACATTTTCTGACCAAGCAGCAGTGCTTCATCTGTCCCAATGTTCTGAGTGGTCGCCGTGTGATGACCAATATGAATATTGATTGTTTCCACGTTAGAAAACATGTCAGTGAAGAATTTCAAAGGGAGGCTATGGTTCCACTCATTTACACTAAAATGTCTCAAAGCTTCATGCGCATTTTGCTGTTCACTGCTACCAGGTGCTGCTCTATCGCGGGTAAACTCCAACCTTTCCAGGTGCAAGGAAACAATGGACGGGAACTTGAGAATCAATTTCCCCAACTCCTTTTCCGGGTTAATGGGCCAAAAGTCGTCGCGATCGTGAAGATTAAGCCAAAGTTGTGTCAGTTGAGGAGCCTCAATCCCCGTACAAAGCTTTTCATGCTCAAACCAGGACATTTGAAGGCGTAGGTTATTCAGCCTGGGGAATGCATAACTTTTCACTTCTATAGACTTATAAGCGTCTGGAGGCTCCGCAAAATGGCGTAGTGACTCATTGTAAAAATGCAGTCCCAGACGTAGGCTTCTTAACTGATGAGAGTAGCGTCCCATTAGTTCTTGACTAATGGGAGCATGAATGAGGGAGCTGGGAAGGTGGAGCTCACCCAGTTCCTTCATCTCAGGGAGCGCATTCTCATCAATATGACTTTTTAGCCTAGTCATTTGGGCTTCAGCCATAGCGTTCCATGCGTTGGTATCAGCAAAAGAAGGGTCATGAAGAGCCAACTTGAAAAGAGCGACCATACAGCGGATGTCATGCTGAACAGCCAAGCAAGCCCGACGGAATATGTCGTATAACCCAACGACGCCAACATCGTCGTATGGCAAACGTAGTTTCAAAGTAAAAACTTTTCCACTGCAAGACTTCAGCATGTCCAGTGCTGTCCCCAGAAAATTGGGGTCCACAAGAGGAAACGGCTCGTTGGCATTGACAGCCAAGCCAGCAATGAACGCATTAATATGATGCTGCAGGAATTGTGCGATACGGGCCCTGTCGTAAAAAGTCAAGAATAACTTTTTGCAGATGAAGGGGTTCCCAGCTGGCAGTCTGGATACGGACTCCATTTTGTCGGGATGTGGTCCAAGCTGTACACTGAAATTGTCGAGGATTCCATTCCTGAACAAGCGCCATTCGCGAGACACTGAACCTGGAACTGAAATCTGTTACTGTTGGGATGGTGGCATCGAACGGGGAAACATGTTCATACCAGTGTGACGGAATACTCTACCGGATTCATTAAGAATCTTATCTGTCACATTTCTTATTCTGTCGCATGTACAACGTAAGGTGAGCACATCAGTTTCTGGCAGCCACTTGAATAGGAGAGGAACCACAGCCTCCAGTTCACAAGCTCCCGTATCAGCTATCCTCAAACAGAATACAGCTGCGGCACGCATTCACTATGTCCACTGTATCATCAAGAATTTTCAACCCCACATTCCACATCTAGTTAGTCAAGTCAAATCACCACCATTCATTATACTGTCAAATAATGTCATGTTAAAAACATCTATATGAAAAAAATAATGGTAAAAATACCACCACCAGTGTTGAGAGGTACACATACAAGCCTAGAAATAACCTCACCAACACGGTCGATTTAAAATACAAGAATTGTATGGTCTTACCAAAAAACGAGCGGAAGGTTACATGATGTTATTATTATTTTGTTTAAAATTATATAACTTTTCAAATCATGTCTTTTTATTATTTTATGTGGAATAATTACAAAGAGGTAAATGATCAATTACATTTGATATATTTAATTTCAAGACGGCTCACATATTGAATCAATGCATGGTCAGGTTTAATAACTAAGTTAAATTCATCTTCATTTAAATTACTCATTTGTTGTTACACCCAAAAAGAATACAGTACTTTTTTACTTTTATATTTTAACAAACAATTTTAAACTGAACAATACAATCAATGTGTATGTAACGTTCGCTTCTTGGTAAAACCATACACTTCTTGTATTTTAAATCGGCCGTGTTGATGAGGTTATTTCTAGGCTTGTATGTGTACCATTATTTTTATTTTCTGTATTGTTTATTGATTTTTTTAGAACGCTAATACATATAAATATATTTCAT
>JAITYZ010002741.1:0-10334 GCA_027744595.1 Paronellides praefectus
GGTATGTCAGAGAACATTCTCTCCTCTATCGTTAGTTTGTACATACCTAAAAACCCACATAAAACCAACTACCTGTTTGCTGTTTCATGTCAATTGATTGGCATGAATATTTTGATTTTTGAAGATGAATCTGCATCATTAGTAATTCATTAGACACTTTTTTGTGAACAATATATACATACACCTTACCTTACCTATTTATTGGAATGTAAATACCAGAAAATAAAAAAACTCTAACTTGAATGAAAGTATATATACCTAAAAGACTTAACGTAGATACATATATGCACTATTACAAAATTAAAACAAATCGTCTAACCAAATAACTATTTACGCAAAATTAAAAAGAATAACAACAACAGGAACTGTTGTAATAACATTTTTTAAATGTGACATTATCATGGAATGTTTACTACAACTTGCGTATTGTAAACTCAATTCATTGTAAAGCAACGATATGACTATGATGACGAGGATGAGGGGCCTCATGCGGAACCCAATTTGGAGCAGGGCATGCCATTACCCATTCGAATGGCAGCTGCATTTGAACCGGAAATGGCAAATATTCCGTTGGAAGAATTTGATCCATTTTATCAGAACATTCCTGTAAGTTTATACCAATATACTCGAAAATTCACTAACTTTTGTTTATAAAAAACTGTCAAAGACACCAATTTCCTTCCGTTGATGCTTTGGCCCCTAGACGTTCGTGATTGTGACGAAAAAGAAAGACATTTTCCGGTTTAGTGCTACAGACGCAATCTATTTACTCAGCCCCTTCAATCCTGTTCGACGAGTTGCGGTCGCCGTTTTGACGCACACAGCGTTTTCACTAGTCATTATAACCACCATTTTGACAAATTGCTGGGTTATGATTATGCCAGGAAGTCCAACAACGGAAGCATCGGAGTAAGTTTTTAACGCAATTTTAGCAAACACAAACAATAGATTTCTAAATTCGTCCTCAATTAAATAAATCTAATTAGTAATGATTTTAAACATGCCAACTTCACATTTCACAAATCAAATATTTTCAAAAGAGTGAAAGTCGAATATTTATCTTTGAATAATTAAAACTAAGTAAACTGGTGGTTGTTAAAGTTTGAGTACAAATTAATAATAATTGTAACTTTTGGCAGTTTTGGTTTCACAAAAACTGGGTACCAATCATTGGTCACCAAACTTTCACTTAAAAGTGTGCCTTAAAGATTATAGATTATATAGGTACATAAATATGTAATTACATTTAAATACTATCCGTACTATGCCATACTTCACATGCCTACTGGTTTCTGGTAGTGAATATAGCTTATTATTAGCAGTACTGATAGAGTACTGTTTTTTTAGCAAAAATAATAATGAGTATTTTCTGAACCAAACTGAAAACAAATCCTTCATTACTTATTAATTAGAGTATTCGTTAAAAAAATGTGTACATACGAGATTGGTTAATTGGGATTTTACGACGTTCCTCAACGCAGTGAACAACGCTTAAAAAACTGCAACACGTTATTTTAGACGATTTGGGATTATAAATTATAATGATTAGCTACGCTGTGTGGTGTGTAAAAAATCTAATTATTGTTAATGTACAACTATTTATTGTTTTGTAGAGTTGTCTTTACAGCAATTTACACGTTCGAGTCGGGTGTGAAATTGATGGCACGAGGATTCATTTTGGAAAAGTTTACATACCTTAGAGATGCGTGGAATTGGCTAGATTTCGTAGTTATCTTATTAGCGTGAGTTTTATATCAAAACTTATTTTGTTTAGAACAAAAACTACCCGTAATATTAGTTAAGATGGGTATTAGTTATATTAGTTATCGGTATACTTTTAGTCGGATACCTAGTTTAATTATTTAGCAACAATCTAATAGCTTTAGCTTTGCTTTTATTCCTCCTTTTAGCACTTGTGTAGTTAGTGAATAAAACGTATAATACAAAAGTCATTTTCATGACCAACACTCTAATTTTGTACCCGTTTCTTAATCCAGCTAATTTGCTAAAATCAAGGCAAGCAACACGCATTATTTGTGTAAAACTTATATCTGTTTTGTCTTAACTTCCGTTTGCGGTTTGCTTTCATTTGTGTGAGCATGGGCATGCATGGTAATTGAAAAAGAAAGTCTAATATTCTTATTATTATTTTCTGCAACACAACTCACAATAAACTACTTAATAACAGCTACGTGACAATGGGTATCGACTTGGGAAATCTAGCCGCTCTCAGGACATTTCGCGTACTTCGGGCTTTGAAAACTGTGGCAATCGTTCCAGGTCAATTTAATTAACAATTTGATTTTTCTAAAAACTATTAATAACAACTGCACTGTACTATATAATTATCATCGTGTTGCAATAATATATTCATATGTATATTTATATAACATTCTACATCATTAAATACCATATAATATAATATATTCATTGAGGGGTAATCAGTTTGATTGAGTTTAAATGTTCAGACACTGATCATGGACGGATATCTTTTTTAACATACAACATACAGGTTTGAAGACTATCGTCGGCGCTGTGATTGAGTCCGTGAAGAATCTGCGAGACGTGATCATTTTGACAATGTTTGCCTTGTCTGTGTTTGCACTGATGGGTCTACAAATTTACATGGGCGTGTTGACATAGAAATGCATCAGAAATTTTCCAGATGATGGCACTGAAGGCGTTGATAGGGATAGTAACTGGCATACTTGGAATCTCAATTTTACAAATTGGTCTCCCTATCCACCTCCAGCGGAATACGGTGCTTCCGATTATCCTCTCTGTGGAAATTCTTCTGGTTCAGGGTATGTTATTAAGCAATTCATGCAAAGTCGTATACGGCAGGTATTAAAAGAGTTGTAAAAATGTTGACGCGTGATGTTGTATGATTTTTTGTAGAACATGTCCAGAGAACTACACCTGTCTACAAGGCTACGGTAAGAATCCAAATTACGGCTACACTTCTTTTGACTCGTTTGGATGGGCATTTTTGTCGGCTTTCCGATTGATGACACAGGATTTTTGGGAAAGTTTATATCAACAGGTATATTTATTTACGCAATAATGTTCGCATCTTACTTGTCTCTTGGCATAATTTATCATTTTTTAAACTTTTATACAGCAAATAACATTATCTGTCATTAATGTATTTCAGATTTTGCGAGCAGCAGGTCCATGGCACATGTTGTTCTTTATTGTCATCATCTTTTTGGGTTCATACTATCTTGTTAACCTGATTTTGGCTATTGTCGCCATGTCATACGATGAACTACAAAAAGAAAGCTGAGGAGGACGATATGGCAGCTGCTGCTGAAGAGGAAGCTATGCGTGTATGTTATGCGGGATATTTTTTATGTATCTACAAACAAAGGCAAACGGTTAATCTCTGCACTTATTTTATCAGGCTGAGGAGGAAGAAAGAACAGCTCGGGCGGAAGCTCGTGCCGAAGCTGTGGAACAACATGCAGCCGCGGCAGCAGGAGCTGTAACAGTAGAAGGAGCTGTAACAGTGGAAGGTGCTGTAACAGTGGAAAGTGCTGTAACACTGGAAGGAGCTGTAACAGTGGAAAGTGCTGTAACATTGGAAGGTGCTGGTGGAAACGATCTTCCAAATGTCCCAAACTCTCCTTCACAGTTTTCCAGTAGAAGCTATGAAACATGGGCTGGGGATCAAGGTGATGACGGCCAGGTCAAGGATGTGGTAAAATCTGATTTTAACGTTTCGTGTTCAGGAAGTCACTCCAAACTGAGCCACGCTGGAATGCGAGCAAGAAAGGTTGATGTATGTCAATATGGAAAACGCGACAAAAAGTCATATCCCTGAAAATATTCATTTCTATGAATCTTTTCTCTCTCATGGTATATTTAAATAGGCAAGCGTTAGTCTACCCGGAAGTCCATATAATGACCGACGAGGTTTCCAGCCCTACGGTAAGGACAAACTCATGGTTCTTTCCACGTACATGGACGCTCAGGAACACTTGCCGTACGCGGATGACTCAACAGCAGCGACTCCAATGAGTGAGGAAAATGGTGCGATTATTTTGCCGTTTTGTAATGGACTTTATCAGACGCACACGCTGCCCAGTTTTGGTAAGCATTACAAAGCTATTAAAAAATTACTAATTTCCCACACGAACGAATGAGCAATGAAGGAATTTATTGTAAACCATTTTGTCAGGTCTTGGTTCTCGGCATTCATCCTACAACTCGCATGCATCCCGCTTGTCGTATACATCCCATGACCTTCTCACTGGTGGAGGACGCCATACAGTCGGTTTTGGTCAAACATCAGTGCTAACAAAAGAAAGCCAACTGATTCAGAGGGCAAGGAATCTTTATGGGGGTGATCAAGACAAAGGATATAAACCTTATGATGGAGTAAGCAGTAATCCTCCTAAGATGTTCCTATTGAGGTTGTTCATGATGATGGTGATGATGATGACAAGTGCACGTGTGGATAATCTACTACTACTACCACGCACGCTACTAAAAATTCTTTCCCTCAGATTACTCTCTATTAACACTATTTGGCCCAGGTATTTTTTAATTATTTTGACACACACACTCAAAACTGAACAGAAAAAAACTAACACAGTCTATCCTGCAGCTATAAACACATGTCATGTTTTTGTTTTCCTTTTTTGTACATACAATGTTATCGTTTTAATGTTTAATCAATAATATCATTTACATTCATGTCAGTATATATAACATGTCGTGTTATTTGTCTGTATTACTGCTGCTGCAAATTCATGTTGAATCAATTTAATCCTCCGTAACTTAGTTGTCCGTTGGTTGATGCTCTTGATTATCTGATGAAAAATAGCCAATCCAATTCAGACAACAGGGCAAAATCGTGTTTAAAGACATTATTGGAACTCATCAAGAAAAATGCTGTTGTAAACACAAAAACTGTAAATGTTGTGTTTGTCTTCGTTTTAACCATCATCTCCATAAATGACAATATATTTGTATAGGTAGTTATCAAAGTTCCATCTCTTTTTCCTCTCCCAGAAACAAGCATGCATTTTAATACCTTTTTAATCAAACCTTCCACTGTTTTACTAATCAAAATGTATAAATTGAGTAATAGAATAGATAGAGATTTGCCTAATTCAGTTTTACCCTTTTAACAGCGTAATGAATTATTAAATGATTATCCGAAATGATTTTTGAATTGTACGTAATATTATGCATACACGTTGCATGACTTGACCCTGGCCGTAGAATGTAAATACAAACATGCTTGCTTTTTAAAATTTGATTTGACCTAATAATGATCTATGTAATTGCATGTTTTAGTGTATTTGTCAATGAGTGTATGTGAGTATATTGTCCATCTATGTTACAACCTTATTCAAATATATTTTTTTTGTTAAATTATTAAATCTAATAAAAAATTGTTATAACTTATGTACCAACTACACAACTTTCAACAATCAAGGAGCATTCTGGGAGCATGGATGACATAGGCAAAGTAAATAAGCCTCCAATGGAAAGGGAAGTTTACTCGAGCAACCAATTGCATCCTGAGTCCGCGGCAGTTGACATGAAAGGTTAAAAAATCCCTAATATACATAAATATCCTGTTATGTAAAAAGTTCGTAGAAATTCACCTGTCATCTTAAATTGGACATGATACAAATCTGTAAAATCTTTTACCAAATCACATTTTGCTCTTTTTGTGTTTTTCAGATGTAATGGTGCTTAATGATATCATTGAACAAGCCGCTGGAAGAACAAGTAGGCTCAGCCATACAACTGCAGTTGAGGAAGAAGCTGAACGCATCAACATAAAGGAACTGATCAAACAGAAATTGATTGAAGGATGTTTTAGATTCATTGGTAATTTATAATTTTTGTTTTGGCATGTCATATGTGGTAAAATATTTACTTATTAAATAGGAGTGTTAAAACTATCATATATTTCAATGTTTAGATATTTTTTGTCTGTGGGACTGCGGTTTTCCGTGGAGTCTATTGAAGAAAGTCATTGCATTTATCGTTTTTGATGCCTTTACGGAGCTGTTTATTACATTAGCTATCGTGGTCAATACGGTATTCATGGCTTTGGATCATTACGGTTTAGAAGAAAACAAAATAATGGATACGACTTTGAAAACGGGAAACAAAGTGTTCACAACTATATTTGGCGTGGAGTGCATTATGAAGATCATGGCAATGAGCCCTAAATATTATTTTCAAGTCGGCTGGAACGTTTTCGATTTCATTATTGTATTTTTGTCGCTAATTGAAGTAATATTTGAGGATGCAAATTTGCCAGGAATTAGTGCGTTGAGAAGCTTCCGTTTGGTAAGATGGATTGTCCTTTTAGGAAAAGACAATAGTTGACTATAAATAATAATACGTAATACCTAACATCAAGATTTCAAAAGTTTATAATAATATATCTTATTTCTAGCTTCGAGTGTTCAAACTAGCAAAATCATGGCCCACTCTCAACTTGCTGATCAGTATCATGGGCAAAACAATGGGGGCATTGGGTAATCTGGTGTTTGTCTTGGTCATTATCATTTTCATCTTTGCCGTAATGGGAATGCAATTGTTTGCCAAAAACTATTTTGGTTAGTATTCATTTCACTTTATCAAACAAATTGGTTCTTTATGTATGCATGTTCATTCATGTGTTTCTGATAATCCAACTTGAATTCATACTGTAGATAAAACACACTTGTTTCCTGGAGGAGAATTACCCCGCTGGAACTTTACAGATTTCGGTCACTCGTTCATGATTATTTTCCGTGTGTTGTGTGGGGAGTGGATCGAGTCCATGTGGGATTGCATGCTAGTTACTGGAGGGGCCTGTGTGCCATTTTTTCTCGCTACCGTTGTAATAGGAAACTTGGTCGTGCTCAATCTGTTTTTGGCTCTGTTGCTCAGCAGCTTTGGTGCGTCCAACTTGAGCTCTGCTCCGGATGCCGAAACGAACAAATTAGCAGAAGCGTTTGAGCGCATAGGCAGATTTATTCGTTGGGTCAAAGTTGGAATAAGAAAATTTTTCCTGTCGATTGGCGACTCTTGTGTTCGAGCAAAGACTCAAATTGTACCCAGGTTAAATCCGAATCAACAAGCGGAAGCAGACGCTGCTGCTGCTGCTGCCCTTGCTGCGGCGGCAGCCGAGATTGAAAATAATACACCAGCTCCTAGAAAGAGACCTCGACTAGCAGACACTGCGCGTATGGTGATGAACAGTAAAAGGCTTATGGGTAATTTACAAAAGTTGACAGATGAAGAAAAAATAACAAAGGATGAGGAAACGCTATCAATGAAATCGTATGGATCTCATACACATTATCCAGTACGTAAGAAGAAGTTGGTTAATATAGATGATGGTGGTAGCGACGATGACGAAGATGAAAAGAGGGGCATGTCTAAAGAGGATTTGGAATGGATTGAGGACGAGGAAGGCGAAGAAGCTGGGGAAAGGGAACAAACTGTGCATGTACCAAAAGGGGAAGAAGATGAGTATCCCGTGGATTGTATGCCTCCAGATTTCTACGAACGGTTTCCCATTTTTTCTATAGACGACACCCCATTTGGCATTGCGTGGGCAAATACTCGGTTGAAGACTTTCCGGTTGATTGAAAACAAGTACTTTGAGACTGCCGTTATTATCATGATTTTGTTGTCCTCGTTGGCTTTGGCTTTGGAAGATGTGCATTTGTCACAGAATCCAGTTTTGACGGATATCCTATTCTATATGGATCGAATCTTCACAGTTATTTTCTTCTTTGAGATGTTAATCAAATGGTTGGCCTTGGGGTTTGTAGCATACTTTACTAATGCCTGGTGCTGGCTGGATTTCGTTATTGTGATGGTGTCACTTATCAACTTTGTTGCGGCGTTGGCTGGAGCTGGCAGTGTACAGGCGTTCAAAACAATGAGGACATTGAGAGCTTTGCGTCCTCTTAGAGCCATGTCCAGAATGCAGGGTATGAGGATCGTTGTCAATGCCTTGGTCCAAGCCATTCCCAGCATCTTCAATGTATTGTTGGTATGCTTGATTTTCTGGCTAATTTTTGCAATCATGGGAGTCCAGCTCTTCAATGGAAAGTTCCATAAGGTAATTAATAATAATTATTAATTATTTTAAAGATTTAAACTGAAAATTTATATGAGAGAAAGAAATAAGAAATACATCTATCATCATGTGTGAGCATTAATTAATATTGTTTCAGTGCCTCGACCCTGAAGATGGCAGCCGACCTGATTTCCGCATCATCCGAAACAAAGTGGAATGTTTGGCCAACAACTTTACATGGGAAAACTCTGTAATGAACTTTGACCACGTCGGAAAGGCATACCTGTGCCTTTTCCAAGTTGCCACCTTCAAAGGATGGATAGGTATAATGAACGACGCCATTGATTCGAGGGAGATCGATGACCAGCCTCACAGAGAAACCAGCTTTGCAATGTATGTGTATTTTGTGATCTTCATCATTTTTGGATCCTTCTTCACTCTCAACCTATTTATTGGTGTGATCATTGACAACTTTAACGAGCAAAAGAAGAAATCCGGGGGTTCAATGGAAATGTTCATGACTGAGGACCAGAAAAAGTATTATGCGGCCATGAAAAAGATGGGCAGTAAAAAACCAATCAAAGCTATACCAAAACCAAAGGTATTAATATTATTAACCAATCAAGATTATTATTATTCATTTTCCTGGAAAGCAATAATTTACATTAAGCAATGGTATGTATATTTTTTTTCCAGTGTAACCATTTATAAATCCGAATGTTCGTGAAGAATGCAATAAATAATAACATTGTAATTCATAATTTCCCTTTTCAGCTGACATGATGTATTGCGTGGACATTCTCGATGCCCTTACAAAAGACTTTTTTGCTCGGAAAGGAAATCCAATCGAGGAAGCTGTTGAAATCAGTGAGGTTCAAGTTACTCTGGATCGCCCCGGCTATGAACCTGTTAGCTCGACACTCTGGCGACAGCGAGAAGAATATTGCGCAAGACTCATTCAGAATGCGTGGAGAAGGCATAAAAATCAGCAGCAGGGAGGATCTCAGCCTTTTGAAGGCCAGGAGGGCGGAAGTGGCACCAAAAAGGAAGACGACATTGATCTATCATCTTCTGTTGTTGTTGATGGCGAAGGTGTCCATAAAGTTGTCATTCAAGATCCTCGGAGCAAATCCCCATCCAATGCTTCAGATATAACTGACGTTTAAGTCGAGTTTGTAAAGACGTACTAATTCAATTTTAAAAATGAGAAGTAAAGTCAGTTGATTTCTAGCTTCATTAAAGCGGAATCCGGTATTATAGCTATAAAAATTCACAAATCTACTCATATAATATGTCTAGCTATTGTGATTTGTGATTACTTACCCTACTTCCTTTCAACTCAACTGTATGGTGCATAGTCTATGTTGAATATACATATAAAAATGAAAATATCTATTTCAATCAATGTATCAGGCCCTTTAAATATTTGCAATTGCAACATATTGAAATGTTCTATGTTTATTGATTTTTAAGTTATTAATTAAGGACTTGTTTAAAGCGAGAGGCATTTTAAGTATTATGAAAATTTAAAGATGCTGTGTTAATTTAATACATACATATACATACCATTATGTAGATTAATAAATACACTATTGTACCTCGTTTAAAAAACCAACCAAAAACTCAAACAATTAACTACAATAATAATATACCAAATAGATTTCATTTCAATTTTTGACAAAATACATACCTACCTCTATACAGCTACAGATCTTTCTACTTACATACCCCCTTGAATTACTTAATTACACCTTGCGTCATAAATGTCCAATAACAAGCATCATCAGGGGTACTTTGAGATATTCAATGTTTGATCCATTTAAGTAAAAATATCCCACCTACGATAGGTTTTGCATATTGCATGAAAGCTTACAATTTTCCAAATATTCATCTAGTGAATCTATAGATTTTGTATGAATATAGTACGCTGAATGTTGTGCTTGTGTCATATTTGTAATAAATTGTTGTATGCCTACCATTTTTTAACATGTAGACTTTTGCTCACTCTTTTCGTACCATTTTAGTTTCGACCTAAAAGTAGAGCGCTTGAAAAAAGTGAAATGTGTTCATATACGAAAACCAATAATGTATTTTGAAAATGCTCTGTAAGCAATACGAAAAGTGAGTCGTTTGATTTTTGGTACTTTTGGTAATTACAAAGAAAGATGCAAAGCCAAACGCTACAAAACATATCTATTTATTTTTTTGGAAAATAAGTATTCTAAATATTTTTATTGATTTGCGTGATAAAACGAAAATGTGTTCTATAATCTTACCTGTTCACTTTTTT
>JAITYZ010002742.1:0-31649 GCA_027744595.1 Paronellides praefectus
CCTTTTTAGTAGACCGAGCAGGGAGGAGACCTTTGCTTATCATTTCGGAACTTGTGATGGGATTGTCATTCATCGCACTTGGCGTCTTCTTCTACGTCAAGAAAATTCATCTGGATGAAATCCCATCCGGACTCGGATTTCTTCCGCTAACCAGTGTGCTAGTCTTCATTATCGCCTTTTCGATAGGAATTGGACCTCTAAGCTGGACAGTGATGGGAGAAATACTTCATCCGGATGTTCGGGGATTTTGTGCAGCGATTGCCACTAGTTTTGTTTGGCTGTCAGCTTTTGTTGTTACCAAAATTTATCAAACGATGGTGGACACGGTAGGAATCGACTACTCCTTCTGGTCCTTTGCCAGTTTTAGTTTATTTGGGACGCTGAACCTCAAAAAAGGTGAAAAAAGAAAAAAGAAAGGTGAAAGAAATACAACCTTAGAAAGAATAATATTAATACTATTAAATTGCGCATGCAATGCAAACCGTTTTTGTGTACAAAATAATTTATTATGGTAATTTTTAAAAAGAAATGTAAACATGACTCTATAAAAACATTAAATATTATGATTTTCGTCTTAATTTTCATTTTCACTCATTTTTTTCTAAATTCTTTTGAAATGTAAAATGCAATCCAAGGTTGTTTACTCATTTTTCAAAAAAAATCATAAAAAATATGTCAATGTTAGTATCATCAATACAAACATGCGCACTTTAACATTAGTTATCTCTCCGTTCATTCCTTTGTAATTTGCCAAACAAAGGGCAATAATGATGTTTTGGTCACTTTTGAAATTTTCATGTTTTGATTATTATAATAATATATTATGATAATTTAATGACATTGGTAAACATAATACTTATGCACCTACTGAACAGTTTGGTTTTTGAAAACATAGGCATTGTGCCATCTTGATAATAATGAAATTTAATGATAAGGAAAAGGATAAGGTGTCCATTATGGTCACTTTTACACAGTTGAAGGAACGGCATTGCAAAATCATTATATTTGTCATTGTAAAAATAGTATCACTTTGCCCCATGATTAACCACATAAGCTTTTAGGTCATCATTTAGAATAATTCGAATATTTTTTGAAGGAAATATCACGTGACATTCGACAGTTTTCAAAAAAAGGAAAATGGCACTGTCCTTTGATTTGTAAACTTTTAATTTTTCTTTTGGCATTGCATCCAATTTGCCCCTGTACGCATATCGCTGCTGCTGAAGATGATGCGTGCTTGTAATTTTAATTAAATTATCTCTTTGATTATCATAATTACAATTTATTCCGCTTGACAATAATTATTTTCAATTATTATATTTTATACAATTGCACACATTATAATAATGAATGGAATGAGTTGAATTGAAAAATTGAAGGTGTCCTCTTCTTAATTATTTTTTAAATCTTTGTTTCGTTTATTAATTTTCCAATCATTTAAAGTTGATGTTTTAAATTTAAATTTGTCTAATGAAATAAAGGGTTGATAAATTTATGATTTGCTCTTTGTTCATTGTTGTTTGTATTTTGAAAGTGTTTTAAATTAATTAGCATTTATTGTTGTGAAATCTGCTAGAGTAATTTTTACTAGCAGTGGTATGTACAGCCATTTACCTTGAGAAATGTGCAATTCTCTGCATATCATCATCAACAACAGCAGCAGCTGCATTTCATGTTCACTTAATTGTCGAAATAAACCTCGTTATAGTTTAAGTTTAAAGCAGCAGTATAATATGTATATTGTGATGGTAGGATTCTCAAGGAACCTTTCTTAATTACTCCTTTATGAACAGGTAGTAAATTTACAGGTGTAAAATGCTTAAGTTAAAAATTATTGGGTGCAGTTGGGGTCTAGGTGCCAACAAGACTATTATTGCATTATCTTCACTTGTAAATATTATGCTCGTCTCAACATTTACATAAGTCGTAGTAATAACCTTAGCCGTAAAAAAAGAACTAACAAAAACAAATAATAACACTAAATTTACAGTATTTACTAATTATTTTCAGTACTGATGTAGGGATTGTGATGATGTAAAAGGAAGTCAAAGACTGCCTAATTCTAGCTTCTAGCTCAACGACATTGCTTTTTGTACGATGCAATAATAATACAACAGCAAAAAGATCTCATTTCCTGATAAACCCACCAAAAAAACAAAGCAGACTTAATTATCATTATCATCATCCATTTCATGATCATCCCATATTAAAACACAGTGAAGCTCTTATCTTATTAATGATTAGACTTCAACACACTCATCTTTCCAAACTTATCATCATCATCATTTATGAATCATATCATGAGATGAGATAAAACTAAAATTATTAATACAATGGCAATGGCTTACAAGTCTCATTCACACGCGTTAATAAATTCACCACAAAAATAAGTTTTACGAAACATCTTTTTCTCAAGAAAATTATATACCCCATTACCCCTACAGTTGGGGCCCAACTCCATCTTAATAAGTTAAGTTGATATGCAGTTTATCATACTACTCTATTACAAAACATCTTCTAAATAAACTTATGTTAAAGCACTCCAAAAAAATAGTATTATTTTTGGTTGGTAGTTGGTACAAAACAATTATTCATGTGCAACAACAATAATATTCATTACAAAAATTGCAGTAAAATCTGACGACACCCGCACCCTCCACAAAACGCTGTATAGTATTTATTGTAAGAATTATTAAGGAATTTAGCTTAGTAAAAAAATAGCTGAAAAGCAATAAAACAAATTGCACTCATAAACATTTTTTTTAATACGAAAAAACCTTAAAACACTGTTATTATGTGGGCATAAAAGACGTATTTGCAAATATGCGGAATGCAACTATTATGATAAACAGTTTATTAAATAAACTTTATTTGCACATACTCAGGTAAAAAATAATATACGAGAGCATAAATTACTTATGCATTTTGTAATGCAACATAATATTTAATATCAGCAGCAAAAGTAAACCCAGGAATTATAGAGACTTAAGTAAGGAGGACCATGCAAGCGCCACATCCTATTGCATTTTTTTGTTGTTCTGTTTGACTGTCACTGCCGGCAAGTAACAAAAAAAACTAGGGGAATGGATTTGGCGATGGTGCAATCTGCATTTTTTTGAGAGAGACAGAAAAAAGGGTTAAAATGCATTTTGTGGTGGGGGTGATTTATTTATTATTATTTTTGCTGAGATTACTGCAAAAAAAAACAATTTGTAAACATATTCTGTTAAGAAAAGAATTATGCGGACATTTAGTAGGCACCTTTGCCTGGTAAACAAGTTCCATTTTCAGTTCAGCCATTAATTATTTTACAAAAAATTATGGAAATAAATTTTTAGCAACTCTTTTTCAATTTTCAATGATGATTTTTTTACATTTAACCAACAACCCCCTCACAGGTGAGGTAATGAAGAGTTGGTTGGCGGGTCATGCAGGCAGTTACTATTTTTTCTCCTCTAATAATAATTCTAAATATTATAATTAGGTAATGTATCATCATCAAATGTTTTTTTTGTGAACTAATATGGCCGTGTGTTATGTGCTCTGCATTAATTGTATTATCGCGTAATAATAAATATTTTTTTTAAAAACCTGCTTTGTTGTTGATTTTTGATGTTGATGATGGAACCATGCAATGTTTATGTGTTATATACATAATATGTTTACTTCTAAGAATTAACTACAAACATAGCATAGTTGCAATTTGTAATTGCATTGCAACAATGAAGATCATGAATAAAACAAAGCACAACACATTGTTGTGTGCCCTGTGTATTTTAGTATTGTATGTATCTCTGCAATAATAATATTTTTTGTCTTGAAGATGTAGACATAACCAACATCAACAACAAATGCGGAAACGAAAAAAAAATAGCGTATAAAATTTATTTAATTTTCTGCAGTGAGCAAAATGTGAGCACTATAAACGTTTTACATTATTGCATAGGCAAACATTAAATAAATTTGATGAATTACTTTACTTATTGCTACTGCTAAACTGACACATTATTTCTTCATGTTACCATATTTACATGCACACGGATACTCACACCACCACCAGACTTCCATTTCAGTAAAATGTGCATACCTACTTACAATTCAACAATGTGATGGGATTTTTTTATTTTTAGTAACGTAGGAATTTGTTTTAGCTTACTACTACAACATACCATAATAATACAACGAGACGCGACGACAAAAAATTTCAGTGCAATTTTTTTTGTGGGCTGCTGCGTAATTTTTCTGCGTGTTGCTTTATTGCGTAGCTATAGGGATAACAAAAATGCATTTGTATACAAAGTTAGATGTATGTGCTCGTAACAATAATGATAAAATAATAATAATGATAATTGCTTTTTATGTGTGTATGTGTGTCTGGTGGTTAAATTGAGATTTAAGATGATTTGAGTTTGAGACGCCATTTTAGTTAATTGAAAGGTGCAAGAGGATAAAACCGCACTGTTGTTATGAGAGACGCGCAGGTAAATATAATTGAGCGATTTTTTTAATACACCGTTTTATTTTTGACGCAATAAATAATAATATCGGCTTACAACAAATTGAATCATAATTACATGTTATATAGTAATCATAATCGTATTATATAGATATAAAAAAATGTTAATAATATTAAAGGTGCGGAGGTATTAAGGCACATTATTATTGCCACTTTGACAGGTTGGTAGATGCTGATACGGCGGCGATTATCTTTAGGCGTTTTTTTTTCTTTTGTGACGCAGCGGCGGTAGAATGTGATCAAAGTAAAGTAAATCTAGTTAAGTATAAAGTATTTGATGTTGGAAATAATAATGCAATTGGGAAGGGAATTGGAGTGGCGTCGTGGATAATTAATTACTTTTAAAATAAAAATTAAACGGACTTGAGTAAACTTGTGTATGATTCAATCTTTCAATCAAGATGATGTATAAGCAAATGATTTATTAAAAATTGAGGATGTACCAAGAAAAGGAGTAAAATTGTGTGCGGTTAGTGATAATTGCATATGTTTAAATGATGATATGATAATATTGATATGTGTAATTATGACAAATTATCCTGAATTGTAAAATTAAGATTGTAATGTAATGATTGTAAATGTAAGACTGTACTGTCAGCATGTAACAGACACAATATAATATTTTATTTACTGCTTCAACTGGTTAATGAGTTTATAAATTCATTTGAAGCAATTTTCTACACAATCTATTTAATATTGAATTTTGAACGAAATTAAACATTTAAATGATTTTTTGAATATCTCGTGTCCTGCGAGTAAATATGGCGACAAACTTCAAAAGGATGATGATTTGAAAGCGCATTGTCAAATGCTATATTAGAAAAAAATAAGATTTATAATTTAATAATTTTCCTCCTTTTTATAATAATTTTATCATAAAATGGCATGATCGGAGATTCAAGGTTGAAAGTCATTGTTACTGCTATTTACTTTTGTGCTTTCATAATGAAAAAATCCTGCTTAAAAAATTACCAATTTAATTGCTCGCTTGACAAACGTGGGAACGATATCACACTTCTTGCTACATACCTAGAGTTTGATAAAAAGTGTTTTTTTGTAAAATGCCATGAAATTTTTCAACAATACTTCAATTACTGCTCCACGCACGGCGCATACGTAAGATGCAGCGCTGGTGCAAAAGTTGCGAAAATGTTTTTTTTTATTTAATAAAATATTTTTTCTGTAATTAAGATGACCTACGTTCTGTGTCTGTGATGACTTTACTGCGTGAACCGATACTTTTTTGATCTCACAATTTTATTCATTATAATTGCAATGGTATCTACATTCAAATTTTAAATTTCTCGATGACAAATGTATTTTATTGTGCATATGAACAGCTTTTGCTTTCCACGTGGTAACATCATCACCGTTGCTGGGCCATCAAAATTTTAGAGCAAATGCATGTGCCACCATTTTTCTCGGCATAATTAATCACTGCAATGGCGTGGCTTGTTGTTTTTTTGTTGCGCAATCCCTTGTTTTTGCTTGCTTGAGATCATTTGCATTATTTACAACATTAAATCAAGACATTGATTTTTTTTAACAACCAGCCAACCCTTTACCTTGGTTTGGTTGTCACCTATAATTATCCTCCTATTTTTAATCATCATCATCACCATCTTCTATTCTAACTAGCTTATTTACAATAACAACATTCTATAGGTCACCAGGGTAACTAAATACGCAGTTAACAGTTTGTTTACAAGAATGTTTTTTTTAGTTTGAATGTAAAATTGCATTTTTTATTCCACCTGCTGGATTACACAATTTGACGTTGACCGTCACAGTAATATAGCGAGTTGTGATGATGATGATGATAAGTGTACTAAATGTTCAGTATAAATGGTCATCATTAGCAACCGGTGCATGAAACCCAGTGTGGTCAGTGGTCATCTGAGGCACACCAGCAGCACAGCAGCAGATCGCCAGTGAAGCAAGTCAACAAACAAAAGAAAAAAATGCGAAAGATGATCTCTGTATGGCTTATTGATTTTGTTGGCTAGTAGATTAGAAGATAACCTTAGTTAATATTCAACAACAACAACAACACATTAATAAATCTCATCATAGTTTGTTTACTCCCATCATCCAAAACTATTCATGCCAAGCCATAAGATACAGAGAGAATGTGATTTGCATTTAAAAAAAATACACATGTGATGTTTTGAAATTCTCTTTTTTAAATGCAAACCACCACAACAACATGAACATGAGACACCGCTACAATAATATTTAAAGTCATTGTCATCTTTAACAACTCATCATAAAAATATATAACCTCTGCTGCTTGTAGTTGCGTCAGTTGAGGTAAGGTTTTGACCACTGACTTTGGTTTAAACCTCTTTTTTTTAATGGTACGTCTCCATTACCTGCGGTGGTGATAGTGATGATAATGGTCAGGTAAAGAAAGTAGACCGCTATACATTCATAAAAATACAAGTTACATGTGCTGTTATGATTGTTGATGATGACAAGCGTTTTAAATAACAATTTAGCAGGAGGCGCAATAAAAATAATATTTAAATAAGATATAAAAGCATTTTTTGATAATCATATCAAAGTCATCAGTCAATCATGTGATGATCATCATAAAAAAATGAATGAATTTTATTAAAGGTGAGCAAAAAAATGGATGAATAAAGATCACAACACATGTACCGGCGCCGACGTACTATAATATACTTTTTATTTAGCATGTCAAAGTAATAAAAATTAGAATGTAGAAGAGATGTAAAATAGCCGATAGTGAAATAAAACTTTCATTTCACTTTTTAATCGTTAGAAGCGATGCATATAAGTAGGTGGTTTATGATGAAAATATGATGATGAGTGATGATGAAGGGTGATAAGATGAGAAAAGAATGTCGTAACAGAGGCAATTGACTTTTTCAAGGTTTCTTGGATTTTGGGTACAGTGCTGCTCATCAAATATTCATTTAATTAAAATAAATATCAAAATGAGAGTGAGTGAAGGGACGCATGTATGTTTTACGATTGTGAGTGGAATATATGTTCCAATTAATGTGGAATTAATGAATAAATGTTCCAATAAAAATAAAACATTTACAAAGTGGATAATGGAATGTTCTAGAATAGCCCTTTAAACCGATGAACTGGTTTTAATGAATGACTTGAATGGTTATGTGTGTGTCAGGGGAACAACAGGTTAATGGCTTTAATTACAACTTGTGAGATGGATTGTGGTGGTGGTGGTAGTGCGGTCGTGTCGAAGGGCAATGTAATGTAAGGGCCTTAACCCTTGCATGCTTGCTTATACTAATTATTGTAACAAATTTGTAACTGTAGCTTAAATAAGGGTAACAGCAATTAGCTACAAATTGTTTTTAATAAGTTTTGGGACAAAAACGAGTGAACAAATAAATTGCTTTATAGCGGCTAATAATAATAAGCTAGTGTAATGTAGTAGCGAGTAAAAAGGGAGTTTTTGTAGCTAAAAGTGAAGTTTAAAGTCACACACTTGCCTATGTAAGTATGGTCACAAACTGTGAAATTTTTACGGTAGTCCCGTCTACCATGCAACCTACATAATTGTGACTTTACATGCGTTCTTATATTAACGAAACTAATTGTCACGCTTAATCATATTTTGACCATTTAGCACGCATATGATAACATTGAGGGTTCCTCATTTGTATAAAAAATATAAAAAATCAACTATGCGTGGGCGTACATAAAAAAATAAAGATTCAATCTAACAACTTTAGTTTCTTAAAGGCTATTGAAACGCCTCAATGACTATTATTTTTGTCGTTTAATATAATATATAGTTTTGTGTGTCAGTGTTTTAAGTATATTAACTTGACAGTTCAATTCAAATGAAAATTAATCAAGTCACAAGTGCGAAGATAAAAATAAAATAAATGAATAATGAGGTTTATTTTCAGAAGAAATGAGTAGCAAAATATATATTTTTTAAAAATAATTTATTTGACTGGCAATAAAACAAGAATACATGAGCACCTATATAAACAAAAAAGAAGCAGTTAGTTGGTGTGCGTGGGTGGCTCTTAATCTTGCAATTAAGTTTTACAATTAGTCTAAAAGATTATATATTAAGCATGGGCATGATATGTAGTAATGAGCAACACGTACCGTAATAAAAATGCTTCTTTTTCTGTGCATTGAAACAGTGATAATCATAAAGGCCATTTGAATCGCATCAAACACACTATTTCCTTTTTTTCTTGATAAGCTTATCATCATTAAGCTAAATACCTATGCATAATCCAATTTTACCAAAAAAAACAACAACCTTAGGTTATTCTTTGTTTTTTTTTGTAATACTGTTTTTGTTTGTCTGCTGATGTGAAATGATATGATATCCTTAATACATATATGCGATCCTCTAATCCTTTCTTCCTTTTTTGTTAACTTGAGTCATAAAGTCGTCATTAAAAAACTAAGAACGTGATTTGCACGTTTTTTCCTAAATATTTCTACACATGGATTATATTACTTCATTTTTAGTGATTGTTGTTATGTTGAGATTATATAAATAAAATATGTAATCCATCAACATGAAAAAATTGCTAGGGAACACACTATTTTGACTCATGAACCTATTCAAATAAGCAGGACAGGTGTGTACAGCACTCATAATAATAGCATTCACCTGCCTGAGAGAGAAGGATAGGTAAGAACAAAGTGTGTTCTGTGTATAATATGCAATATGCAAACAAAACAGGTGCATGCCGCAACATAATATTTTTTTTCATTGTTGAGCTATTAAGGGCTCTCTACGCACTTCCAAACATGTAGCAACACAATAAATTATATGCATTATTTTTGTACGACTATTTATATAAAAGTTAACGTGTGTGAGTATTTAGGCAACAATCAACAAAAGTGACCAAAAATTCAGCAAGCACCATGATCATCACATCACAATAAGTACACCACCACCACCGCCACGTTTACCTGCACAGGTATACATTTTTCATCTCGATTATGTGATCTTGTCTTTTGTGTCTTGTCTCTGATGCTTTTTACTTCTACAAACAATTTTAGAGCTCGGCAACAAAGATGCATAGAGATGATAATATGCACAATGCATAATATGCTGGCATTATCATTATTATAGGCCCTTATTGTGAAGCTATAAATATAAAATTTGTAAAATGTTGATTGCTATTAAACGACAAAGGAAAGAAAATGAGAGTGCAATAAGTTGAGAAGAGATGCACATTGTTATAGTAATAATAATGATTGTTATATGTGAGTGTATTTATCATGTATGGATGGATAAGATTCATTTTCATCATGTCATGTTGACCCCTTTGGGCACCATTCAAATATACTGAGTAACTTTTACATTGCATGGCTATATATTCCTTTTATTATCATCATCTTAAAGTATACAAAAATTATTTGATATGCATTGCAAGTTGCATTTGTTGTAAATGTAAAAATGATGATCTTCTCTCAAAAGAAGTAAACAATTTTTTTTCCTATTCCGAAGATTGCAATATTTATTTTGTCCATCCATCTAATGATAATATTATTATTATTACACTGCCATCTCAATATTATTGAGTCAATAACAATCATAAGTAACAGCAGAGTAGTAGTTTAGTAGTATCATCATCATTGTTGTAGGAATCATCCAACATGAGCATAAGCAAAAACACAACAATGATCACGTAAGAAAAAAGAAGAAGGGATATTGTTGGGATGAGGAGAAGCGTCATTTAGTCTGTTTGGAGAAGCAAACAGGCAGGCAAGGCAGCAAACCACCGCCAACGCATATTAATGTAATATCTTTGTTTACGCTGAGAATCTACACCAAATAAAATAACAAAACAAAAAAATATATGTAAAAAGAAGTGTGTGCGTCGTGCATTGTTTGGTTTGTTGCAGAGAGCAAGTTACACGTGCGCGATGATATAATAAGCAATTGTTATAAGAACTTGACACTCGCACACCGATCTATTTTGAAGTTTCGGATTGATTCAATTTTGCTTACATTGAAATTGTACAATTTTTAAGAAAATTATTAAAAAACTTGAGGAAAACATGTAATACAAACTCATGAATGGCTTTTAATACCAATAAAATCAAGTCATGTCATAAAAATTTACGCACTTCCTGTGTAAAAAAGGGTTTAAAACATTTTTTGTGAAGTCAGTAATTTTGCACAATTAAGTGACACGAAACAAATAAAATTAATTTAGGAAATGTTTTTAAAAAATATAAAAAAATCATCGTAATCTTCACGATCACCCATAAAATCTCGTGAAGTCTATAAACAGCAAAGTTGGATTGAAAGTAAATTGAACCAAAGTGATATCTACAAACTTTAAGAAAAAAAGTATATGTCATTTTTTGATTGTTATTAAAAATTGTGCGGTAATTGTTGCGGTTGCACAGGTGCGAGAGAGTCGACAAATGAGATGTATCAACAATCACACAAAAAATAACTTTGTGTGGTATTTTGGTTGTTTACTGTTGATTGTGTTTGTTGACGTGACTTGTGTTGTGACTACACTTATTACTTTTAAACTGCTTAAATTTGTGGTATACATTTTTAAAAAAGTGATCTACAGCAATTATCTAACTTTAACCAATATAAATAGGTATACTGACAAACCAATTACACCCTGATTAAAATTTCAAATAAAAAATATATAAAGTGATTATCTGTATACCTACCAATTATTTATAGTAAATGTGTGAATTTTGAGTGCACAACAATTTCCGTTCATCCGGCCAGTTACAATTTATATTGTTTGCAGTTTTGTAGTGCCATAATAATGATGATAACAATATTATGTGGCACACACATTTTTATATTTGATTGATTGCGCGGACACATGTCAAAGACATTTAAAAAAAAACCAGTGCTGCGGCTACTGTCCTTTGCTGATCTCTGCCTTGTCAATACACAAATAAAAATTAATTTATGCATTACAGCATTGGATATTGGATTTTGATGAAGATATATTATTTTTTATTATTATGATATACATTTTTTGTAATGTGTTTGTTTGTGATTTGATTTGAATGATCACAACACAACTACTTCAACTACTGAAATTGGAGGAGGATATCAAATCCACTATTCATTCGATATCATCATCATCATCATCACCATTCTCATTCTTATCGTCACACAATTTTATGGGATATATATATTTTGTCTTCCTCCTTTGAAATGATGATCAGGATGCTATAGTATTTCCTTTTTCAATCATCATCATCCCCACCATCTCATTCCATTTGATTAACAAGAAGATTGAATAGTGTATAGTACCAAAACTGCATCTGATTTGACTTTTGTCTGCGTTTGCAATGCACTCTCCACTGATTGTATAATGCACAAGTGACCTGATGTGATATAATAAGTATGCCTACCTGTTCAACCCTTTTTTCTTCATTTTGCCCAGTTTTTACCGTTATTTGAAGAGTCGCATGTATGATATATGTATTATATATTGTATTTATTGTATATATAATATATACCTATCTAAACCCACATGTCGCACCAAACAGAAGCAGCACGTGTTTGTCTGTACCAAAGTAACTTTATACTCCAGATTTGATATGTGTGTCTTGTGTTGAACCGATCTCATTTTCACTCTCAATGTACCTGGTGAACTATATATCCATCTTTAAAATTGTATACACGCCTTACTACTGAAAGTGACAGCGACTGAGATTTGAGATGATGTCGGTGGCGCATTTTATTTTCTGTACATAATCAGCTCAATTTCATCACCATCACCGTATCAGCACCAACATCAAATCATTTCCTTCGAATAAATTTTTCTAAAAGTGACAATAGACACACACTCACACACACAAGTGTAGCAACAATGGAAGAAGAATTGCATAAGGAGTTGTAGTAGCAGCAGCAGCTGCAGTAGTCAAAAAAGTAAAATAAAATTTGTGACTTTTTGTGGCACGGAAGGGTCTGCTGGGAAGTAGGTTGTCTCCTCATCTCAAACCTAACGCAACTCCATACAACATCTCGTCTTGTTTCTTCCTCTCGCTTTTTCCTCCACGACGACGTCTTTTTGTATTCTAGGTTGCGTAGCACATAGCACATCTCTTCTCATATCCCATCCCATCATTGTTTTGCTGCTTCAGAAGAGATGTCTCACAACAATAAATACAAAAATTCAACAATAACAACAATATAAAATATATATATGCAAAACTTGCATGCGATGATAATATGCGAACAAGTGAGCTGAGTTGATCATCATCATCATCACCGTGATGACTATATATACGAATTTTTGTGGATCACTTCCTCATCATCGCCATCAACACTTTTTTACTCTCTGCAACTAACCATTTTTATTACAAATTTTTCAAGGAACAGCGCACCAGCGCAAGCGTAATTTAACGTACCCACTCGATCAGCAGAGCTCTCAAACGGCGACAAATTCTAGTCAACCACTTTACCTGTTTTGTTTTGTGTGTGTGTAAAAAAGAAGAACGAGAGAGAGAGAGAGAGAGAAAGACGATGATGATAAGATGATCTTCGATAATACACACCGATTACTTTGTTGTTGTACGCTGCTCCTTGCTACGCGCACGCATTCGTTTATCATGCCATGCTGCTCGCGTAACGTACCATTATAACATGTAATCATCTTGTGTGATGCGATGATGATGATCATCATCAAAAAAAACCTGATGATCATAATAATGATTATGATGGGAACTAACTTCCACTCTACAATTTTTTTTTAACGCGCGCAGTAAGTAAATAGGACTACCATACTCGCTCTCAAACACAATCTACAAATCAAGTGAACTATTTAAACTATTTTATTGGGTTTTTGAAAGAGAGAAATTGAATCTTATCATGTCATAACTGCTTACTCACTTGTTCTACAAAAAATAGTTCAGGCCAAAACGCTTTGATGTTGTTTTTGACAATTTTTTTTTTTGAAAGGACATTCATTTTTTTATTCGTGTCATTACGTTCATTTTATTCGAATGACATTATTATTTAAACTGAAGAGACAAAGTGTGTGTGCAAAAAAAATAAAAAAATGTATCAAATGTCATGTGATGTTATTTTCGTACTAATGCTGAAGGTATAGTGAAAGGGGACCCCAAAAATAGAAAAAAAACAGCGTAACTAAATTAATTTAAAAAAAGTGAAGGCGTAAGTAAAGTGTGAAATTGTGTCAATTAAAGAAATATGCTAAATTCTTCTTTGGCGTATTAACTAATTATAATATTCAACGAGCAAGTAAACAAATCTCTCTCCCTGCTCATCCGACATAGTGTGTAACGTGGAGTGGCAGTGTAATGATAACCAAGTTAAGTTATAGTAGAAGTTCGTCATCATCATCATTTCAAGTTTACAACCGACTACTTGAAAAGTGGACGTGGTGCTGGAAAACGAGGCGGTAGATTGTAAAAATTGTGGAAAAGATTGGAAAAAATTAAAATAAAAAACTGGAGAACCAATCAGAATCAGCAGCGGCTAGTAAAAATGAGGCGGATAAGGAGAAGACTTAACGGAAAAGGCTGGGGGTTCCTCAGCCCCCCGGTTTCCTTTTTCGTTTTTGTCTACCTTTTTGCGGTGTTCATTACACAAGCAAATGGTAAGTTGCTGGATGAATAATATGAAATCCTTTTGTTTGCTAGAGTGTCTGCTCTCTAACATGAATGCATTATGCATTTTAAATGCAGCATTTAATTTAATTGATTTTTTAAATATTATTTTTTATTCTAGCCTTGTTCCACGTAGACGTTCAAACGGTCAATCGACCAGTGCCTGGTCAACCGGTAAATTTAGAAATTGTGGTGGAGCCCCCATTCGCAATGCTGACCCCCATGTTTGGCGACCAAGCGAATGATAATAACGGTTCTGGTGACAAGAGGGACCATTTTAGCAGTAGATCAAACAATATTGTCCCAGTTGACCCCAGTAGAATTGACCCCCTATCCCCTGACCATCAGCAACGTTCTACAGATTATTCCGACTCGTCACCACCATCAGTCAACCAACTACATTCCTCGCAACATGAAAACGGAAGAAATGTTTCAAGTGGCCATAGTCTTCGCCGCGGTATTTTCAACTTCCAGCCTCCCGGGCAAAAAACGCCGCATCAGGCCTCAAAACCTGCCACAATCAATATTCAAATTCCCGGGAAACTTCCGTTCAATCCTTTTAATCTTTTTAATATGGACACACTCAAAAGTTTAGTGCAAAGTGTGACGGAAAATTTTACTGGAAATAAGAACAAAGCTTATACGACAGGATTTGAGGACAGCGTGACGATTATCTCAGATGATGATGCTGAGATGCCAGTATCCCGCGCTATCAAATCGGGTTTGCTCAACTTAAACAATGAAAATAACAATGGGATTGCCAGTAATAACAACAATAATAATAATAACCCACCAAATAGGGATGTGCTTCCTTATGTCCGGTTACCTATTGACCTACAAACTCGCCCAAAACAGCCTTCAATTCATGTTCAACAACAGAAAAATAATAACCAGCATCAAAACAGCGTTTTTGGCAGTTTTAACGAAAACTTGAACAATAATAATAATAATAATAATAATAATCAGAACAATCACATAAACAAATATCACAATAATAATCATATCGGTAGCAGCAATAATAACGCTCATGTAAATACCAACAATGATAATCTACTTCCAAGTCAAATCCCACCTCCACCCCTGCAAAATCCGGCTCTTCTCACGGAAGAGTCGATGATTAACAAACAAATGGAAACTTTGAACGAGGTGCTCACCCACGAAATGAGTCATAAGGATCAGCGCATTTCCACAACAATTGCGCCTCTAACATTCCCATTCCTTCCGGATTTGAGTGCCCTTAGTCAACTGTTTAATTGGGGAGAACAGGGCGCGCGCACTTTGGCTGTTTGCAATGCATGCAGAGTTGGATTTGGACTTTTTGTTTCAAGGGTAAGCCAATCAATTATTTAAAATTACAATTATCTTAATTTGTTGAAAAATAATTCTTATTGTTTTAAAACGGAAATAATGGATCTCTATTTTTGTCATTGTTATTTTTGATGTCTTTTATTTTGTTGCACATACAAACGTCATGTCATCATCATTTCAAAAATGTTTCTGAAAAGAATAGGAATAAGAATAAGGTTTTTGGGTAAAGGTCACTTGTTTGAATAGATTACATAATAATTTTTTTTAAAGCAATTGTTTCAAAAACGTGATAGAAAAAGAGACAATGGTTGTGTGCATTAGTCTCGGCACTCCGTGTGTGTGTGCGCAGAGATGGTTTTGGGGCACTGCCATGATCTGATTTTGTGATAATGATGATGGTGACCATTACAAATTAAGTATTAAATGGTGAGTTGTGAGTTGAGTGCGTTATTTTGATAATTGCGATATTGTGTATTCTCTTGGTGTTCACTTCACTTGTTGAACAAATTAGTCTCAAGAGATTATTTTTTTTAATAAGAAAGAATGCATCTTCCTGTCACACATTGTTTTGTACGTTTTTTTACATTGTTACGTGCTTTAACGCACTAAAAAACACTTTGTTTTGAAAAAAGGGATTTTTGATTAGTTAGCATTCATTCATCTTTTTTATGGCTTTGAACATGCATGCATGCATTGCATTGTGGAGTGCAAAATGCACGCTATAAAAACCCGATGGTGATGCGATACACACAGGTAAAATACAATTGTTTTGTTGGCTCTCCAACTGCTTGTAACAGACAGGTGTCATTTTATAAAACTTAGATTTTTTTGGCGAGTTTTATCTTCTTTGTGAGGATGATGATGACAGACAGACAGGCTATGCGATTGCTTCATTCACATTTCATTTGATTTGATACTACGGTGGTGATGATGAAGTTTAAAAAATATATTATGAAAAATTGTGTGACTGTGTGTATGTGCGTACCTGGCCTAATTTAAATCAGCGCGTCAAATAACAAGATTAGATGGATTATAGATAGAATTAAATAAAAAGTAAAATAAGATCTTTCTTCTTAATTAGTTTTTTATACATTAGGTGGGTTGGATGTAAGGATGGATGTGTGATGAAGTGTTGCAAAGGTTGGTATATAGGCATGCATTATATGCATATATACGTAGTAAAGTAAGATGATATCTTGAAAAAACATGTGCAATTAGTTGAGCATGATTGTATTTAAAGGTATAATTAATAATTATATATTTCAGCTATTTTTACTTGCAATGTATGTATGACCTATGTATTTATTGTCTACTGCGCTACCGAACGAACGTCATCATTTTTGTTTTAACACCGAACAATATTTTATATAATTTATCATCACTTTTGTACTGAAGTTTAGATAGATTATCTAACGCCATGAGGCTGAATATAGTTAGTGTATTTAGTTAATAAAATCGTGTGATTTAAATTGGCACAATTATATATATGCAATAATGGTTACGGTTACTATAACTTTCATGTTGCATACAATTTTAGAAAAGTTTAATTTAATAATTCTCAGTCGATTCAGTTGAAACACGAAATTATTTGAGTTCAAATTAAATCAAATGTTTACATTTTATGTAGCTATAGCTACTGTACGTGAACATTTAACACGAAGATTACATTACAACTTCAACTATCATTTGTTCAAATTGCATAGTAAAAAAATTATGCTGCTACTTTTTGTCACTGCAAAATTACAATTCCTATCTTACAATTTAGGTTACACACATTTCTTCTTATTGACACATGAATGGGATCACACTATCTCCTCTTTTTCCAATCTCATCATCATCATCATTGCATTATGCATTCAATTATGCAGAGACATGTACGCACCTTTTATTTGAATTTGAAGGCACCTCACGCAAACTCTGAAGCTGCAATAATAATGCTAAATGCAAGCATGATCCGCCATTCTGGCGTTGCGTCGTCCTTCTCCTCCTCCTCCTCATAATCATCAGCATACTTATAGGTAAACATCATCCCCCCACATTTATATTCCCCTGTTCTTATTCTAAACAAAAGTTGCATTTTTTTCTAGACTTTACATGAGCAGGGACACAAAAACTATTTTTTTATTCTCAATTATTGTGAATTGCATCATCTTATTCAAAAAGAAAAAAAGATAGCTTAGAAGTATGTAAGTTGACGCTAAAGACAAAAAGGGTGAAATGAAAAAGAAGTTTTGCAAAAAAGGATCCACTCTGTTTTCCCTCCCGCTCCTTCCCGTTTTAACGCATATTAGATTCCCAATTTAGATAAAAATATCTGATCTATGTTAAAAATTTAATGTCAGCAAAGCAGTATTTTTTTAGGTCAGAAGATTACCAATGTCATTTTAAAATTAAACTTATCTGTACAAAGAAAACAATAATAATTCAATGGATTCCCACCTGAAACCCACTCCCGCAAAATAGCAGGAACAAAGCGTTTTGCCGCTCATGCAAGCATGCATTATACTCAAGTACATCATTTTTAAGATGAGACGCGTTGCATGAGGCTTTTTTAACACAAAATAATATGTTAAAGGCACACTTTGTTGATAAAAGCATTTTGAAAGCAAAAGTTTTATGAATTGCACGCAATTTTGAGCCATTATATATTTTCATGCTTCACAAAACTCACGTTTGTTGGTAAAATATAATAGATTTGTATTGATGAAGAAAACCAATTACATATGCACCTTTTTTTGTTGGGATTTAGAATGCGGCTTTACAAAATTCGTAAATTGAAAATCAAAATTGATCTCTGTCTACCTATAATAAGCTGTTGTTATATATATATACTTTTTTTAATCGAGTGAACTTAATATATATGCATTTTCATGGGGGAGAGAGATGATCATGCTCATAATTATAATCATGATAATATTATTATTATCTATTTCATTATTTATTTCCTCTTCTTCCTTTTTTTATTATAATGCTCCGCTGTGTTGGTATACCTTTGTAATAAATACGCATACTCTTAAAAATCTTAATGAACTCTACACTCTAATTTTTTTTTTGGTTTATTAGCCTGCTTGTTTGGTTTACTTACATATTATTGTACACTTTGCTCCATTCTTTTTTCTCCTGAAGCTATATATTTTGTAGACAATAAAGAGTCGGATAAATTGTCGTTATGGTGGTTGTGGAAGTGCAATGAAAGAAGCAATAAAGGCGCTTCATTATTATACTTCTTTGCTGATTTGATTGAGGAGAGGGGAAGAATGAATACAGGCCAATTGGGAGTGAAGATGCCGGCTCTTTTAATAATGCCATGTAACATCCAACACACTTTTAAAATGTTGATACCCAAAAAGCAAGCAGGAATTGAAAAACCATTCATTCATTCCATTAAATAGTGATAAATATTTTACAGGATAAAATGTATAATAAATGCCTATAAATACAACAATATGTCTATATCCGAGAACACAAAAAGGAAGTATAGAGATGATGATTGGGATGCACTCTTCTACTATGCTTTGTATATGTAATAAACAAATATGTAGGTATATAATATATTATTTTATCTGTTGAAAAAAAAGAAAGTGAGAAATGTCAAAGGATACCTGTTTTTCTTACACAGGTATACATGCATTTATGTATTATGTTGTTTGTATGTATATATTTCCCATCATCTTAACAACCCATTACACCCATTTATTGTACATTTTACTCACAAACATCTCATCTCGCTGTACCGCGACCACGACCAATCCCTGCAGCAAAATACACGACAACAATCAGTAACAATGCTATTAACAATAGGAACAAACAACCCAATACATACATTAAAACAAAAATAAAATGCAAGCAAGCGAGCTTTTTTTTTGTTTGCGAGCATTTTATTTGTGTACATATGGCATAATTAATATGCTTCCATGACTGTTTGACATTTGAAAACATATTCACAAAACTGAATTATTAGTTTTTTTTTGCTGATTTCAATAAAATGTATTTTTAACTGCAAAAAAAGTATAGCCGAAGACTAGAGATACCAAAAGGTTTTGTAACGTCAAGTAAAATAATCATGCAAAAATTGATTATTGTCGGAATCATCATCATTCCTGTACATTTTTAAACAATTTTTGGCAACAGCACAATAACAATGTATCACAAACACACAAATAAAAATTAAATGTAAATTTATGAAAAAGTTGGTCCATTAACAAGACCAATCAACACTCAATAGGTATGTACATAATGTAGGTAGCGATTATCCACTTAAAACGATGAGTAAACTCATTTTTTATAGTAAACAAATTAATTCTGGTCAAGTAGCAAGACAAAAAAAATTGGAGCATTTATGTATTATCTAATTTATGTATTTTGTTTACACGCGCATTTCATTTTCCTACGCAGTGCATTTCTTTCAATAAAAACTTTTGTATGGATGGTCAGTAAAAGGTCAAAAGGACTTTCAATATTTTTTTTACCTGTCGTTTTTTTGTCGCGGCATAGATTTCCAGTGTTGGTATAAAAAATTCAATTTACAAAAAAATATTTATATACCTACCTACATCTATTAAAAATACCTACGCGTGTATGTGTATAGTGACCTTCACCTGACTTTGGTAAAATGTAAATTTAGAAAAAAGTTAAATGTTTTTTTTTACTCAATCCATTTTAAATGAGTAGAAAAACAAGTGATTCATTATTCAGCGGAGCAAAAATTACCAAAAGTAGCAAACAAATTTGTTCATATTTAAATGCATTATTGTTACCTGTGATAGTAATATGTTAATTGTACAGAGTACAGGTAGCTGTTTTGCATTATTTATTCATCAATAACAAGTAGTAGTGGTTGTTATTCAATACTCCTGTATTGCTCACCATTGTTGCGCACTTTAAAATGTAATACAACAATAAAAACATGCATCATACAACATGCATCCCCCACACACACTGCTCATCTTATTTAAAAGGCAGGCAAGTCATTATATGCTTCGCTAATTATTCTAGTTTAAATGGATTATAATGTGTTTAGAAGAAGGAAAAATAAGAGGTTTGAGGTGAGCAGAGGATTACATAAGACTCCTCTTTTAACTTTAACATTCATTTTTAAGATAATGAGCCCTTGCAGTGTAGCCCTATTATGATTAGCTGATGATGATGGAGACTTTATAGACTTGACTATAAGATCCTTCTTGGCTTCTTTTCTTAAACAGTACAGTATATTATCAGCTAAATATTTTGCGGTCTTGCTCTTAAGAAAGAGGATTGCGATGTGAGATGTAACAACAATGCTCTGCATTTGTACATTCATCTTTTTTTTAAACCACAAAAGAAACAAGCTTTAATTGTTGCGTTTGTTTATTGCTATTTTTGGTCTAGGCCAAGATTGCTGACATTTTGATCCGCTGTGATGATAAATGATGATTGCTTAACTAACTATAAAAATAATAATGCGTAGTAGTAGTTATAGGAATAGTTAGCGCTATGATGATATGATAGATGATGTGATGGTGTGGAGTGGATGTTGTAAAAATGTTGGTCCTTTTTTGTGTAGGTCAGGTACGCACTAGTTTTCTATGAAGACATTGATTTTTACCTAATAAGCTGCAGATCACAATTATGATAACGGTAGTATAATTATTATTAAACAAGAGGATATTAAGAAATATTTATGAAAATTTGTATTTGTAAATCACTTGAAACGATATCTATGATGATTCATTTTATTTATTACACTTATAACTTATATACTTATTATGGGTGCTCATCGTCTCTGCCCAAAAACGTGTAAAAAAATTATTTAGAATTTTCTCTAAAGCACAAAGATGCATTTACGTTTTAGCTTTGATGTCTTATGAATTAGCTAAAAAAATCTTCTTAAAAATTGCATAAAAACGGTAATTAACAAATGATCATTTAACTTGAATATGCATACGTATAGGGGGTTGTTGGTGTTGATTGATAGCGTCAGGTCTGCGTATAACCATCAATTTTTGATAACATTTGCGTTTGCAGAGCAAACTTTGCACAGTTTAATTTTGTAGATTTGTTAAATGCTGGGGTAATGTACTACCAAAAAGAAATGAATAATTTGTAAATTAGATTGTAACGTTTGTTCTAAGAAAAAATAAAGATTTATTACAACCTATGCACCATGTGAACGTGAACATGTAACTCGTGTAACTCGTGTAAGTAGTCTATTAATCCATGCGACATACAAATTTCTCCATTTCACAAGAATTTTTAAGAACGTCATTTCCGTCTCTGCGTCACGTACACCTCAAATCTTCTAAGAGGATTATGTTTAATGTTTATTGGGAAATATTATTGCTTGTAAAGATTACAGTAAATTATTATGACCTTTATAAGGATATTGCGTATATTTAAAAGAATGCTTTTTAAAAGTCAAGGGGTTTCCCATGCTATTGCACAATTTAAAAATTAAATATTATGCAAATTAGGCATGTAGCTTGAAACTATATTGATGTAAAGATGAGTGATTGATGAATTATGTATCATGATGAGCTTTTATTTTATTTTTCCAATTTCCAAGGCAAGAGGCGGGGGAAACTTGGCGAATCTTATGGAACTCGCCACGTTCGGCTGTACATTTTTCCGGATCACATCCCCTGAAATGTGTAAAGGTCTTGTATCCAGTTTTGGACCTATTCTCCATTACATGGTTATGAACAGACCTTCCATCACTGCGGAACGTTTTTGTGGAATCTCGTTGCAGTCTTCAGGATGTACCACAACAGATCCGGATTCCCACTGGAGAATTGATCTGAGTCAATATAGTGTGGTTCCTGTGAGTATTGATCCTCCGGCGATGCCTAGAAAAGGGAAATTGGAGGGTGGTCGTGTTGGAAATGATGGAGGGACTGGAGGAGAAAACAAAAGTACAAAGGAGGTGTCCCTAGTGGAGGGAATGACGCCAAGACGTAGAAATTATAATACATTTGATTCCACGATTCCAGTGAGAAATTTCAAGAAAAAAATAATAATTAAAAAATAATTAAATGAGTGGGAATTTTTTCATTTACACGACATTTTTCTTGTTTTACAGAAGGGAGTCCGTACCCTGAAGGTCCTTCACTTGACCGATATTCACGTTGACTTTGATTACCAGCCAGGTGCCATGAATGACTGCGAAAATGAAATGTGTTGTCACGCAGGGGATGGTAAGGGTCCTCCTGGAAAGAGGGCAGGATTTTACGGGGACTACAAAAAATGTGATCTTCCCTTCCACTCTTATATGGATGCTCTGGAGCACATTTCCACACAACATCCAGACATTGACATGATTTATTTGACTGGGGACTTTGTTCCTCATAACATTTGGAATACCTCAGTAACCAAGAACGCGCAGGTGTTGGTTAACGCTTCGCAGTACATTCACGACTTTTTTCCCAGTGCCAAAGTGATTCCAGTGATTGGAAACCACGAGACTCATCCTGTGAACATGTTCAGTCCATTTGGTGTTCCAGGAGAGTTTTCCACTGACTGGCTGTACTCCACTGCTGCTCGTGCTTGGTCAGATTGGCTGCCTAAAGAAAGCATTCACAACTTTCTTCATGCGGGATTCTACGATGTTGAAGTTGACCCGTACTTTAGGATTATCGTTCTCAATACTAATTTGTGTTATGGGTATAATTTGTAAGTGGTCAAATTGGTAAATTCAAATTAATTCAAATGATAGCCTGATTTACTGTGGTATTTTTAAAAAAATATTTTTTTTAACAGTTGGCAATCGTTCGAACCCCGTGACCCTGGGGGTCAACTTCGCTGGCTTGCTCGAGAGCTTCAACGCTCTGAAGATTTGGGCCAGTTTGTCCACATTCTTGGACATGTTGCACCCGCAGAAGCCGACTGCTTCACAGTTTGGAGTCAAAACTTTTACGAGATCATCAACAGGTATCACAACATTGTGAAAGCCCAGTTTTATGGGCACACCCACTTTGACGAGTTTAAACTCTACTACCACAACTTTAATCGGAGTCAAGCTATTAACTCGGTTTGGATTGGGGCTTCACTGACTCCATACACTAATCTCAATCCAGGCTACAAAATATTTACGGTGGATGGTGCCCGGGGTAAGGATTCCACTTGGGATATTCTTGACCACGAAACGTGGATTTACAACTTGACTGAGGCCAATTTGAATCCACATTTACCACCAAGATGGTTCAGATTGTATAAGGCGACGGAAGCCTTTGGCATTCCGGATGTGTCACCAAATTCATTAAATACTTTAGTTCAACGAATGTCGTCCAATGTGACGGCCTTCAATATTTACCACAGGTAAAAATACCAAAAAAACAACAACACATTATTGGACCGCTTGTCAGAATTTTATAAATATTCATATAATTTCCGTTATATTTTATTCAGATTATACCACAAAGCCACCGACGTCGCATTAGCCGACGGCTGCGATAATCTCTGCAGAAAGCAGATCCTCTGTGCTATTGTCACGCCCCATTTTGGAGAGCACAAAATGTGTCTCCAGCTCCAGAGTAATGTGGATGGGATCATTTTACCTGCTAGTATTTTCGACGTTGGGGGAGACTCTCCCCTCAGAACAATCGGAACGAGGTCCTCCACAGATTCACCTATTCAAAGGGTGCTCTCCTTCGGAAGAAGTTTACTCAGGGCTTTAGGTCGTTAAAAAACAATCTTCCTCAACAAGAGGGTAAAATAACTAACGAAGATAAACTGCATTTACGTTTTTTAACTCTACAAACGGCATTTAGTCCCAAGTCAAAAAAAAGTCACACCTCTCTCTGGGCTGGTCCACATAATCAATTTTTTTTGTGCTTAAAAATTTATATTTTTATTATTTATTTTCCAACACTTTTATATTTTCCCTTCCGCCCAATTAACTCATTCAAAAAATATAACAATAATTACTATGTTGCCAAAAATGTGATATTTTTTTGCATAAAAAAGAAAAATACACGTGAAATATAAATATATCTATAGGTATATGTATGTATTTTTTGATCAAATCGATTTCTTCAATTCCTACTTTTTCGTTATACTATAATACCCTGTGTTTATGTACCTGTAATAAATTAGTACACACGCAAGAATATTAGTGCTCACTCACGAATATGTTTGTCGTGAGATGAAAGTCGGGTCAGAGGTGAGGTCCAGGTCAATAATAAAATAATGTGGAGAGGTAAACAAATTAAAACTTGGTAGCAAATTTAGATATCATTATTTTTTGTTTTTTATCTTTGTTTGTTTTTTATTTGTAATTTGTACGTTTTGCTTGTATCTAACTTGTAAAAAAATATAATATTTTAATGACGATGACAAAAGTTGGATTTTGTAAATTTATGTTAATAAGTAGATGTGTTTTTTTGTGCTGTATAATAATGAGTGCTAATGATGATCCTTTACAAGAGCCGCGATGAATGAATTGAATGGGTTTGTATTTTGAATGAGTAAAGTTGAATGATAATTTAAATGATTGAAAGGAAAATGTCTGAATGCTTGTGTGTGATCGTGATGATGATGCGTGTGATGTGATTTGATGTGATGTTGAAAATTGAAGGCTTTTTTTCTGTCTACATTTCCTGTATTTGCATAATACCCACTGTTTTTTTATTAATTGTTTTCTAATGAAACTTATATAACTTGATGTAAAAATAGTTTTAAATTTTTGTTGTAAATATTTAAAAAGCGAATTTGTGTTATGTAGGTTAAAAAATGATATAGGTGTAAGAAATGTGATGAAAATCATCATAAAATTAATTTTACATAAGCAGTTTATTTTATTTTTAGTAGAAAATTAATTAATTGTAAGATGCGTAGTATTCATTTAAAAAAAATGAAATCGTTACGACCACAATAAAAAAAAGTAATAATATTTTCGCAAACATGTAAACTGTTGTAATGAGTTTTTTTCGGACAATAATACTCGCATTTACTATTTACTTCCCATGAGCGTTTCAAATGTACTTTCTAATCAAATCATGCATACAAATCTTTCCTACAAACTTATTTCATATAATTTCGAAAAATATTTACGAAACTATGTTACTAACCGTTGCAATTATTATGAACATGCAAAACTTCAACTGATTGGTCTCATAATACCCTCATCCCATCTATTGCAGATTTTTGCAAATCAACATACATTATATTTTACCATGTATGTAATAAAGCGATACTTGTAATTTAATTAATATTTGTACGACAATTTCTGTTAACTCCATTAACATGGTCAGTCAAGTATACCAAACGATACAGCTGAGGTGCATTGTTTTAATTTATAATTTATGATGTAGTTGGATTAGCACTGCTGACTTACCAACGTTCGCTTTTGTGGAGCATCCTGAACAACAACTTGTTTTACATTGCTATTTGTAGATATTATGTTTGTTGTTTCCGGTTAACTACACAGGGCGTGTACGTACAGCGTACAGTGCATAGGATGCAGGATTGTTGTGTTAATTTATAATTTATTTACGAACAACACAGTAAAAAAATACGTGTAAAAGTTCATGGACAAACTAATTAACACATATAAATTAAATAAATTAACTATAAAAGATGTACTTAAAGTAGTATCCTTTTATCCTTTATCCCTTACGCTTGAATATGCCTTTGTGTAAGCAGGAATCTTCCGGTATCGTATACGGTATCGAGGCAACTGGATATCTGACTGTTCCAACGTAGTCATTTTCAGTATTCAAGTTCGTCGGCATATTCCCACTAAAGACAAGTTCCCCTGTTTTACTAGCCTCTTCCAAAAAGGTCTGTATATCCTCCGGATCCCTGGCATATGCATTTCGACTGCATGATCCCACGTGTGGATGTTGTTCATGGAATTGCTGTAGTTCCCTTCTTGCTTCCTTATCCCATTCAATCCAGTTATCCGAAATGTCGGTAACTGTGCGACCGACAAGAAACGAAGGGGATGGGGGTTGTGCCACCCAGTCCAGTTGGGATTCGTACCAGGTGACGTTTTTAATCCCTAAAAATCGTTGCCGGTAAGCTGGAGCATTTATTCCACTTCGACAGAAGCTATAATCCCGCACTAAATTATAGTAGACCATGTATGCTACGCACATTTCTTGTCTTGTTCGGTATCCTCCAGTGACAGTGCCATTGGCCCAGGTGTTGTCATACGTGCAATCTATTCATGGAATATGTAAAAAAAATATTTTCCCACAACTGACGCAATATTAACATAAATATGGTTTACAATCAACATGAAGCCGCAATCAGTTTTAATGTACGTACCCATTGTGAGCTGATCTCCCGGATATATTTGTACCTCTGCCCTACGCAATGCTCTAAACTGCTGAAACTCTTTGTTAAAGTTATCATCATACAAAATCCATGGAAGTTCCTCATTATTACGGAAGTGATGCAATCTCATCTTCTTTGAAGATGTATGGCCATGTAAAACTCCGCCCACTATTGTAATTCCCTCTCGAGGAAACATTTTTCGCGTACACTCTCCACTGCAGTGACCAAATACTCGTTTATCTGTGGTTTGTGTGGGAATCAACATTGATTCTGGTAGTCCTGGAATATCACTTGCAAAGCCCATAATTCCTCCGTCATTTGAACGCAAACGATTGGTGTAAAAGAAGTCCATGCTAATGGTGACCCTAGCATCAGATCTCATTGTTGGGTTTGTATAGTGAGCTTGGAATAAGTAGTATTCGTCAGGATCTTCCACAAAAGGGAAGCCTACGTCGTCTGGTACAAAAAACTCCCTGCCACCCATTACCCATACCATGTAAACATTGGTGCAAAAATGAACTGGCATGTTGCCAATTGCCGGTCGATAAGGAGAATAGCAAGATTGCTGCTGACCACTTTGTGCGAATGACTCAAAAAATTGACGAGCTGAAGAGCCACGAGGGGCATGGCAGCGGTAAAACAACCATATGATGAGTGAGATTTCGACTTTGTTCATTGCCAAATCTCGTGTCAAATCCAATGATATGATGTTTCCTCGATAGTTGAGGTGCCTTGTGAACTGAACAGAGATATGAGGTTTCCTGACGAGGAATACGGATGCTGTTGGTAATGGTCCACGTTTTAATGGAACCGGAATCCCGTCCAACTATGCGAGGGGCTTGGTCATACAAATTTTCATGAATAATCCTAGGCGCGTATTCGGGATCCAATAAATAAATTTCATAGGATCCACGATTAACCACGTTACCATCACCATTCCTGTCATCTTGATCCCCATAAGCCCAAATCAAAGTAACTTTGTTTTCGGTGATGGGATAATCCTGATGGTCACAGGTATCCAGGTCACGAGAGAAGCTCAAAAATGTGTAAGAGCCATTTTCCCAAGATGAGTCCAATGTGTAGTCCTGGACATTGTCCACTTGGAGTCTTTCGTTAAATGGACCTGTGTGGCGGTCCTGTATAAATAATAAACTTCATCATATTGTCGCATAGGTAGTTATTTTCTGATTTATTTTTTAATCTAGAATTTGATAGAATCTCACCGAAAAGTAAGCTTGTCCATTTTGACTGACTCCCCCGATCACCAAATCTTGTCCGGTCTTCTCCCCATCATCATTTGCCAGTCCAAAAAGAACCCATCCTCTCGTTTGCACTGTCACGTTGAATGTTACGCGACCCAGTTGCTGGTTCACCATCCATTCAAGTCTGTATCTATCTTGGGGGTCCAAAAGGGCAGCACGTCTGTAAGGATCATTACCCACTCTGTAACACTGACCGTAATCAAATATCACACAAGTCAGATAAACTAACAGCACTTCACAGAGAAGGAAAAAATTAATATTTATTTTAATAAACATTTTTACTGCGCACAAAAAATAAGAAAAATTAACGTGTCAGTCGCTCGCTGCCTATACGGCAACTAATCAACTATTTTCAATTTCTAATTCAGCACAAAATTGATTTCTTTGCTGCAAAATATATACATTTATTTACCTATGACACAAGAATCGGTCTGCCTGTGCAGCAAACAATCTACCATATATTTAACTAAACCAATTTAATCTTGTTTAACTGATCTTTATAGTTAAGCACAAGTAAGGATTTCCGTTCCTTCCATTTTTAGGATTAACAGTCAACCTGATATATGAGTATGTATTAATTATCCTTCTATTTCTTACATAAACTTAAGTTTGCACCAGCGCCCAAGTTGTAAAAACCTTGTTTGCGTAAAAAAGGATGTACCTGCCATCTGCATAAGATTACATGTTATTTGCACTTGGCTGCTTGTTTCCTTCAAAAATAATTGAGCTACTTCATACAATAAGTTTTAGTTTATGAAAAACTACCTAAATTTTGTTATGGAGAGTTGCATTTTTACATTATACATACTATCATCTTATTGTTGGAATTACAATTGAAATTCATTCAATCTAGCTGTATGTTTGTAGGCGAGGATAAATGTGTCATTTTCCAATATAACACGATGTTGTTTTTTAAAGATGGATCTAAAGTTGTATAAAGTAATCACAAAAACATATTTATAAACCCTTTCTGAGCTTCATGCAATTCCATTTGGAAATTCCAATTTCCAATACATGTAAATAAGGGCAACTGTAAGGCGTAAGGGTAGTAAGGAACAAAGTGGTTGTCCCAATTTTTTTCACGAATCGATGGTGTTTTATCTACAACTTGGAAAGAATTTTCTCGATTTTCTTTTTTATGCGTGACCCACATAATATATTTGGTCCACAATGAAAAATGGAAACTTTCAACTGCTGGATGATTTTTCAATAATTTGATTAATTACTATTAAATTGTAATTTAAAAAACAGAATTTGTACATGGGCATTGTTTTAAACAATATGTGCTTGAAGGTTTTAGATAATATGCCTTGTTGTTCTAAGTTAGAACTTCTAACTGTAGTAGCAATGCTTTTGAATATGAAACTGGGAAATTATTCAAATTATTTGTCGAAAACTCATAATATCGAAACAAGCATTATAACATTTTTGGCTCCGCAAAAAGACTTTGGATATATTTTCTCAAACGCGTGTTTTTTAAATCTAGTATAAAAAATTACAGATGACACTGAGCTCTTTTTAAAAAGAGCTACGTGAGGTTGATTAAATTAATTTTATTCATAAGTGAGTCACAGTTCAAAACAAAACCGACTGGCTTGTTCGGTTCACTGAACTTTCCTCCTTTCAGTAAATAGGTATTTATTATGTACCTCAGCCGCTCCGTGCCGTGGTAATAAAATAACTCTACAATACAGACCAAGTTTGGTGTTTTTTTAAAAATCGATATTCCATCATTTTTCTCTATCTCATGTCATCCCAATTTAGAGCAAACTCGTGTTATCTTACATCAATTTGAAAACGGATCATTTATATAACATTCCTCCAAAATGGCGCTACTTACAGCCGTTCTGAAGAGCATCAAAGCCAGAAAGACGTTAGTGTTATTATTATTTCTGGTCGTGTTACCCATCTGGATAATCTTCACTGCATGGTATATAGACTCGTGGCACTTTGAACAGAGCACATCTGATGGTAACAAACCATTAACGCCGGAAGAGAGAGAACAGTTAGAACACCTGGAGTATAATCTGAGGAATGTAAAATGCCCAGCACAGAAGGGTCGACAGCTGTTGGACTACTGGGGATGTTTGTGGAGGACAAGTATAACAGTTGAGGGTATGGAACAGCACCGCCGAATCTTGGCTGAGAATATGAGGTATGATTCGCCACGTAGCAGCGGTACCGAAAATTGGAAGCCGAAAAGACAGAAAATGGAATCATCTAAGGAATCGAAGAAACGACGGGTTAAACGACAGGGTCCGGGTACCCTACCCCCAGACCTGCCTTGGGTATGGACTCCATGTATTTTAAAGTATCTAATTGTGTCGATGCTGACGCGTCTTATAACATGAATATTATATTCATGTTTTAAGACTACTACATGATATCATGCAAGAAAATTGATAACACATCCTAATCCTGGTATTAACAGGGAACAAAAACTTGATGAATTATTTATGCAATTTTGGAATCTGAAATTACAGGTCGCAGTAAAGATGCAAGCTCTGCTTTTTGACACCATTCCCATAATCTTTAACGAGAAGGCTAAAAGGATCTGTCAACGAGATATATTTCCCGGCTCCAGTATTTACTGGTTTTGGGAATGTATAAGATCATTTAGCGGGAACGCATTAACAACCCTTCCTACTTTTCAAACTACCCCGTATCCACAATTTAAAACCGAGTACCATCCCAGTGAACTTAAATTGCTCCAACTGAAGGACACATTATCGGAGGACCCAAATGCATATTACAATTGGTCGATGAGCTTTATACGCTTAGGTAAGGAACAACTTTTAATTTGAGAATATATTTTCAATGTTATATTCACGTTATTTATTGTAACGTTCTCCTTAAATTCGTAGGTAATGAAGAAAATTTAAAGACAGAACACAAAGAACTCCGACAGCATTTTCGAGGAGCCGATCCTTACATAGATGATGACGTTAGTCCTTTCAGGTACCGGTTCAATAATCTCCTCTCCAACCAGAGAGGGCCAGCATGGTCTTACAGGGGACCTAATGAAGCTGCCAGGTGGCACGATCTAGAAACTAAAAAGTTTTATTTGCCGCTAAAGAAATCAGCTAAACTAGAAGGAATTGAATATCTAGCGGACCTTGCACAAGCGTATCCAGGAGTTGGCGAAGTGGCAGCAGCCTCAAAGAAACTTCAGACACCAATCGACTTTCGCTGGAACAAAGATAGCGGCTACTCGGCGTACACTCGCTTTCTTCTTCCACTTCTCACTGGAGACGACTTGAATTATTTTAAAAGCAAGGGGTTGATCGACCCTTCAGTAACAATTAAACCGGATGCAGTCGTTATTCAGGACATTGTTGATGGACTAGAGAATTTCCAAACACAAGCTAGCGAACCTATTGCTTATCCGATTAGATTTCCCACCCAAGCTTTATTTCCAAATTTTAAATATCTGTCAGATGAAGAAATACCATTTGTGGAGGCGTATAAGGAGTTTATAACTCACTTTTTTGGAATCGATATTACCAAGTATAAGGCATGGACGAATTCCAATGGACAAATGGCACTCTGGATAGAATACGAAGTTGTACGTAGCCTTCTTCAAGCGTATGTTGAAGCAGTGAAAACTCAGGAAGCATGCGTGAGGGAAATGGTGGACGAATTTGAGTATCGAAGGGCTAACAATAAGGATAAGGAAAAAGAGGTAACTGAAGAGATGGAACAACTTTTTCAAAAGG